>CACVCL010028632.1:0-95074 GCA_902729485.2 Mus minutoides
CAACTACATAGTGGCCTACAACCATCTGTAATGAAATATAATTGAAGAGAATGACAGTGTACTCCCATATAGAATATAAATAAATAAATAAATAAATAAATAAATAAATAAATAAATATTTTTAAAAAAAATTAGGAGTGTACCCTGAGCAGATCTTGGGGGCAAACTCCACAGCAAGTCCCACAACACCCAGGGGAAGCTCCACTCCCAAGTGCTCTAACACACCCAGGATCATAGGATCAGAGGTGAGGAGGACACAACATCTGCCCCAACACTGGGAGTAACTGGAACCAGTGGAACCCAGGCACACAGGAACTCCACCAGACAGTGGCACGGGTTCCTTCCAGTCTGGGCTGGTGCCCTGAGCAGACCTTGGGTACAAAGTCTGCAGCCAGTCCCACAACACAGAGGAAGCTCCACTCCCAGGTGCCCTAACATGCCTAGAATCTCAGAATCACAGGATCCCAGAGACAGCTTGAGTCTAAGGAGTTCTGGCATAACCAGGATCAAAGGAAGGACGAGCTTCAGTCAGATAGATAATGAGATTGTGGGAGACAAGCTTAAGAACATAAGCAACAGAAACCAAGTTTACTTGGCATCATCAGAACCCAATTCTCCTATCATAGCAAGTCCTGGATACACCATCACACCAGAAAAGCAAGATTCAGATCTAAAATCACTTCTCATGATGATGATAGAGGACTTTAAGAAGGACATAAATAACTCCCTTAAAGAAATACAGAGGCCAGGCGTGGTGGCACATGCCTTTAATCCCAGCACTCTGGAGGCAGAGGCAGGCGGATTTCTGAGTTGGAGGCCAGCCTGGTCTACAGAGTGAGTTCCAGGACAGCCAGGGCTATACAGAGAAACCCTGTCTCAAAAAACAAACAAACAAAAAAAGAAATACAGGAGAACACAGGTAAACAGCTAGAAATCTTTGAATAGGAAACACAAAAATCCCCATAAAGAATTACAAGAAAACACCATCAAACAGGCAAAGGAAATCTAAAAATGGAACTAGAAATAATAAAGAAATCACAAAGGGAGACCACCCCGGAGTTAGAAAACCTAGGAAAGAAATCAAAAGTCATAGATGCAAGCATCACCAACAGAATACAAGAGATAGAAGAGAGAATCTTAGGTGCAGGAGATACCATAGAAAACACTGACACAACAGTCAAAGAAAATTGCAAAAAGCAAAAAGCTCCTAACCCAAAATATCCAGGAAATCCAGGACACAATGAGAAGACCAAAACTAAGGATAATAGGTCTAGAAGAGAGTGAAGATTCCCAACTTAAAGGACCAGTAAATATCTTCAACAAAATTATAGAAGAAAACTTCCCTAACCTAAAGAAAGTGATGCCCATAAACATACAATAAGCCTACAGAACTCCAAATAGATTGGACCAGAAAAGAAATTCCTCCCGTCACATAATAATCAAAACACCAAATGCAATAAACAAAGGAACACAAATGCCAGCCTAGGCTACTGTACCCAGCAAAACTCTCAATTACCATAGAGAAAACAAGATATTCCATGACAAAACCGAATTTACACAGTATCTTTCCACAAATCCAGCCCTACAAAGGATAATAGATGGAAAACACCAACACCCTAGAAAAAGCAAGAAAGCAATCTTTCAACAAACCTACACAAACAAAATTCCACCTTTAACAAAAATAACAGAAAGTAACAATCACTTTTCCTTAATATCTCTTAATATGAAAATTAATATTACCAACATATCCTAATCAATTGAAATTTTAAAATATGAGGAATTAGAGATTTGTTGGCTGTCACCCAGTGGTCTCTCTAATTTGGTAATTGGAGAGATAGGTCCAATATTGTACAATCAATATACCCTTTCTGCTTGTTTGTACATGACAGGGTCTTGCTGTGTACCACATAATGGTCTTGAAATCATGCTTCTCCTATCTCAGCATCTCTATTAGTAGGATTGTTTATTTGATGTTTTTACACTATACGATGGTTTTCAGAACAGCTTACATATTTCAAATTTGGGAGGTGGCTTGTAAGAGAACAACAAAGAATGAGACTGAATGTTTTGCTTGATATTTATAATTATTGTATCAATTTTGAAGAAGAGGACCTTTTAAGTTACTCTTTTTCTAAGATGAATGCTTTTTAAAGTCATCACAGTCAATGAACCAGAATCTCACCCTCACCTAATGTCTGTGCCACCCAAGCCAGAACTATTGTTCACTGAAACAGTTGATGAATGACTTCATGGATAGACCATCTTAATACACACACCATTTCTTAAATGAATGTAACCTGTTTCCTGTGGGCTGAGAGTGATGACAATCACTCAAGCCAAGTAGCTTTGACCATAGCAGGAAAGCTGTATCCAAATAATCGTGCCTACAATTCATTCCTTGGCGCACCAGAACTGTCAACTCTTAGCTTAGCTACTATGGAGGCAAAATCCTTTGGTGATGTGAGGGACATTGAAGTACAGCTTTATTACAGTGAGCTCCAATGTCTAAAAATTGTTCTTGTCAGGCAGTGGTGGCGCACGCCTTTAATCCCAGCACTCAGGAGGCAGAGGCAGGCGGATTTCTGAGTTCGAGGCCAGCCTGGTCTACAGAGTGAGTTCCAGGACAGCCAGGGCTACACAGAGAAACCTTGTCTCGAAAAACAAAACAAACAAAACAAAACAAAACAAAACAAAAAATTGTTCTTATTCTGGGTTTGTACCACAGTAAGAGCCAAGATTTTAAATGCTACTAAAAACAACAAACAAACAAGCAAACAAAGAAACAAAAAAGACTTTATCTATTTGTGTTCACTTAATAACATTTCTACCATTTTTATGATTGGTATAAAAATATTTTGTGTTGAATATAATAAAAAAATTAGTTCAATTAAAAATATAAATAAAATAAATAAAGTTCTCAAATCAAACTGAAAAAAAAAATTAGGAAGTATATTTTTTTAAAAAAGGATGTAGAACTCTCAGCTCCTTCTCCAGTACCCCATCTGCCTGGATGCTGCCATGCTTCCCACCATGATGACAATGGACAGCCTCTGAACCTGGAAGCCAGCCCCAATTAAATGCTTTCCTTTGTAACAGTTGCCTTGGTCATGGTGTCTCTTCACAGCAATGGAAACCCTAGCTAAAACATCCTCCAAATAACATGTTCTAAATGGGTCAGTGAAGAAATAAAATTCTAAAACTTCCAAAGGAAGTAACATCACCTACTCAAAACAGGTAAAATCCAGACACCGTCAACCATCAGCTCACTATAATAAAAAAGCAATTCATCTACAAAAATGGCATTATAATTTTCTGTTATTTTAAATTCTGTGTAAGAGTATATGAATATACATGCAGGGGTCCAGGGGCCAGAGGTACTGAATGTCTTTCAGTTATAGGTGGTTGTAAGACCATCTGATGTCCTCTGGAGCAGCAGTACAAGTTTTTAATCATTGAGCCATCTCTCTAGCCCCAATGCTGGCACTCTTGACAATTAATACCTTAAAGGACAAAGGAAAACTTATAAGGAAACAGGCTCTAAAACATTAACAGAGGTACACTTAAATCACTCAAGTATTGGGACAAATTTTCCCAATTTTTGAAAACTATGAATGTCAAGAAACTTGGATTAAAATACTTCTGTTAAACAAAAATATCAACAGGGTCTTACCTACTTCTGAACCTCCAGATGTATAAATTTTGCCTTCTGCAGCACAGGCAGCAAGGCTGTCTCGAGGTGTTGGAGGACCCAGTTTGGAATACCAGCTATCCTTTACAACATTGTAGCAATCCATTCGCTTTATGGGAAAAAGCTGAGAACCTCCCAAAATGTATACTACATTGTCCCAAAACACACATGCTGCATCTCTTCGTTTTTCAAAGGGGCAGCGAATGTCTGTCCAACTGTAATCCTGAAAGGAAGGGCAAGAAGCTTTCAGAAACAGAAAGCATAAAGGACAATGTACAGATAAAGATAATACAAAGAGAATGGATTTTTGTTCCTAGACTATCTATTACCCAGTTTAAACTGAGTGATCTCTCCAGAGTGTTGGTTAGCTGAGGTGGAGACAACATTACTGGATGCCCCATGGCTTTGAGACAGGAACGTACATCTGGACCCTGTCTTCTCTGTCATTAAAGCTTGAAGATAATAACTCTAAAATAAATAAAACCATTGCTATTTTAAAAGTACTTTTGATTGTTTTTAATTATGTTTATGTGTTTGTGTCTGTATGTGGGTTTGTGCATGTGAGCACAGAATCTTTAGACAATATTATGTGCTTCAAGTAGCTGTTTTCTGCAATGATTACAAGCACCAACCAGCTCCTTAAAACCAACCAATTCCTTAAATCTGCTTTCTATATCCATTCTCTCTTTCCTTTACTTTTTCCTTTTCTTTTCCCTTCCTTTCCCTTTTTTCTTCCTTTCTTCCTTTCATTCATTTATTCAATTTCCTTTTTTTTTCTCTTCAAGACAGGGTTTCTTTGCATAACCCTGACTGTCCTACAACTCTTTCTGTGGACTAGGCAGCCGTTGAACTCAAGAGATCCACCTGCCTCTGCCTGCCCATCAAAAGATGCCTTTGTTTGTTTGTTTCATATGTGCTTTTTCTTCTGTCTTATTATTACCACTCCAATTATAACAAGAACAATCATCTTGAAACCTATTTAATCATGCATAAAACAAACTTACCCACCAATTAGCAGACCAGACATGAACAATAATTGTTGAATAGAAATTTAACTTACACTCAAAGTCCCATGATTACAAAATAATGATTAAGTCAATATCAAATAAGACACTGGAAGAACAAGACTGAGAGAAGCTAACTTAGGAGTGATGAGTAACCATCACCACTTTGGCAGGCCTAGGAGGAGGGTAAGTAAGTCTCTAATTACACTGAAACTATTATAATGTTATGTTTTTTATGTGAAAAGAGATTGAAGGTGGTGTCCTGAATAAAATTGTTATCATTTTGACTCTAAATTCTCAATTTCATTGTAATAAAACCTTACTGGAAGATGGCGACATATTCTAGTGTGTATACTGGTTATATCTGCTTTCACTCAACTGGCAGCTGCAAAACAAACTAGACCTAACCACCTAGTGTGTCCCTCTGTCCCTTCACCAGCTCTGTTCCTGGCCCAAGTAACTAGCTGACCTCTAGCCAATCCTCACCCCTTTCTTGACGGCTTTGCAGGATGTTTTGTTTCTCCTTTTTAGCATATATCAAATGTTGAAAACAATGGAGTTCATGTGTCATTTTCTCACATGCCTATAAAGTTCTTGATTATGTCTATGTCCCCAATTACTCGTCTTTTCCTATTTCCTTTGGGTCCTTTTCTTTTCTAATTTCATGTCATTAAAAAAATAAGAATCCACATATGAGAAAACACGATACTTGTTTTGTGGCATCCGAGGATGCTTCTATCCACCTACCATGTGTATGTGTGGGGGAAGTCCCTAAAGGTATTGTAGAATCCAAAATAAACTCAAGACCACCTAGTCCCCTCCCCATCTGAAGGGACTTTCCAAACTATACTAGCAGGCCAGGTGCAGAGCCAGATAAGAAAGCCGGCCGACTAAACAATGCTGAGAAAAACCATAAGGGCAGGTGGAGTGAGAGACCAGGCCAAAGATAGTCACCCCTTGCAAACCAACCAATGCCTGAAAGGGTTACTTGCTACACCAATTAGAATAAGCCAGCTAGCCCTGTTGCCTAAATCTGCCCCTTACAAGGTATTAAAAAGTGTGTTCTTTGTTCATTTGGGGGTCTCTCCTCTTGCCTGCATGCTTGGTGGGGGGGAGTCCCAACGTGTTGGATCAATAATCCTCTTACAGTTTGCAGCCATCTCGGTCTCTGAGGTCTTTGTGAGTGAGAGTCTTTCGGTGAACTCTAACAATATACCATACTGACACTGTGTTCCTACTGCTTTCCAAGATAGCTAAAAAACAATCAAGATCAGGCAACAGATCCAGCAATTCCCAGACTCACTGAGTAAGGCACTCTGTGTGAATGTTACTGTTGAGGTCCCTATAAGAATATCAAGTTGGTATTTATATCTTGTAAGCATCTGTTATGTCAGATTTTTATTAGATTAGAATATACCCTAAGAATTTCTATTCTGTTCTGAACTCCTAGGAAAGCATTTGCAGGGACTTTAAACTCTTAATGATACACATTAAAAAAACAACAACAATAGCAACAACAACAACAACAACAAAAAAAACAAGGTAACTTACATGATTCTCATCTATTGCACAAATCAACCACAGAGCAGAGAAATACAAACTCAGCCAAGGTCTCACCACTCTTCACATAAGTTACTGAAAGCTATGTGGGAAACGTTCTGAAACTGTAAGGTATCAGTAACTATCCTTCTATGAGCTTCAACTAAAGTCAGGCTGAAAAGATTGGTCACTTGTTCTTTTAGATGATCTCCAACACCTGCTAGTCTTCAAATTAAAAATAACCACTCAGGGGGTGGGGGCTAGGGAATTGGCTTAGTGGTTAAGTGCACATACTTCTCGAGTTAGCTTGCCAGCACCAAGGTCAGGTGGCTCTCACTGCTTGTAACTTCAGTTCTAGGGTATCTGTGATGGCTACTCTTGATTATCAATTTGACTACATTTGCAATTATAAACGCAAGTGGCTGGATACACCTCTGAGGAATTTTTTCTTAATTAAAAAATGTGAAGTGGGAAAACGCACTTTTAATCCAGATCCTATGAGGTTGGAAGATCTACCTTTTTTATCTGGGCCACACCTTCTGCGGGTAGCCTATAAAAAGAACATAGAACAAGGGCACTTGGTCTCTTTGCCTGCTTGCTCTTGCTGGCTTGTCCATTCCTTCTCTGGTTGTAGAGCCTACTTCTTCAGGATTCTGGTGTATACTGAAGACCAGCTGAAATATCCAGCTCATGGACTGAACAATTCCTCGATTCTTGGACCTTCCATTGTTAAAGAGCCACTATTGGGATAGCTGGAGTACAGCTTGTAAGCCATTCTAATATATCCCCTTTACACACACACAAACTCTATCAGTTCTGTTCCTCTAGAGCAGCAGTTCCCAACCTGTGGGCCAATATCCCTTTTAGGGGTGTCCATCAAATGGCCCTTTCACAGGGGTCACCTAAGACCATCAGAAAATACAGATACTTACATTATAATTCATAACAGCAAAATCACAGTTATGAAGTAGAAGTGAAAATATATTCATGGTTGGAGGTCACCACAACATGAGAAACTGTGTATAAAGGTTTGCATTGGGAAGGTTGAGAACCAGTGCTTTAGAAACCCTGAACAATACAGCTTTTGGTACCAGGAGTGTGGCAACCCTAATACAGTATCTGATACCCTCTTTTGACCACCATGGGCAACTCATGTGAACCCTTACTCCCACACAGACAAATGTTTATACTCCTAATTAAAAATAAATATTAACATGTTTTGTGGGATATTCCTACATTACAAATTTAAGAATGAAAATAACTATAAAGGTAGCAAGATAATTCAGAGATAAAGATGTCTAAATTGGCAACCTGAATTTAATCCTACAGACCTATTAGCTATACTGCTTCTCGAGAAACTTCCTTTTTTTTTTGTTTTTTGTTTTGAGTCAAGATCTTGCTAAGTTGTAGAGTCACACTCTTGATCTCAAGTGATTCTCCACTTCAGCCTCCTGAGCAATGGGCCTACAGGCACATAACACTATGCCTGGATCTCATTCTCGTTAACATATTTTAGGATAGCTAATTTTAAATCCAATGGTTACTGTACACGTCAGACACTATGTTTAACAACTATTAGCTACTGTTAGCTACAAATAGTATTGTAATGGTTTCCATTTTTCAGAAGGTAACTTAAGTGTCCTTTGTAAGCATTTCTAATATGAGTGCAAAACTACTCATTTCAGCTACCGCCTTGTGCCTTAAATTCAGTCTATTTAAAAAAGGTCTGTTTCAATGTCCTTGGCTATGCTTGTGTATATAAATGGAGAAAAGGGAGAGATGACTTTTTTTTTTTTTTTTTTAAATAAGCACATGGTTCAGCATCTCTGGGAAGTCGATCTGACTCCTATAATCGGCCACCCCAAGTAGCATACTGAGAAAGTGATCTGATGTCTACTCTTGATAAATGGAGATAATACAGTTGAAGAAAGATGTTTTGGGCTTGTAAGCTCATAAATATGAACACTGGGCACACCTTAGTGAAGGAACCAGTTCTAACTCAGGCCATGTAGGGGAAGGAGGGTTATTTTCAGTTCTCTGAAAGTTAGAGGAACATGTAGCTTTCGTGTAATCAATAAAATGGACAAAGGCACTAAAGTCATATTTAGGCAGGTAACTATTGGCCCAGAAAAGTAATTCAGTATATTTAATGAGTACTTCATTGCAAAGGTATGTGCTTAGGTGCTGAGAAAACAGGTAAACTAGAAAGGCTGTGGACAGCACAGGTAAGTTTTCACACACCAGCCCCGAGTGTGTGCACAACTGAAGCATCATGCATGTATAAGCATGACATCCTGCCTTCCTTGGTCCTAGTCAGCCTTTCTTGCCACAGACTATACATTTTAAGAGCAAAGCTCCTTTCCTTGGCAGGCTTTACTGATTCCTTTCTGAGTCATGGCCATGCAGACGTCCAGATGGGAAACTGAGCACTCCATTCTACCCTACGCTGTGTAACTGTCCAGCTGCAGGGAAGGAAACTATGCCCATTTGCTTATACATTGTTTATGGCTATTTACCTTCTACAGCAACACAACTGAGTAGCTGTGGCAGTGAAGAGAACAATCAGCAAGGATGAAACTAATTTCCTCTGGTCTTTTTATAGAAGTCTGCTAAGCCCCTGGTCTATAGTAGGCTGGTGTATGCAGGACAGATTAATGCCCCAGCTCCTCCTACATATTAGGTACAGGATATATCTAGATGTCTCTTTTAAACTCCAGAGCACAAGAGCCCTCTAATAAGTGGAACAGGCTATGGCAGTATAGCCCAGCAGATGCTTCCTTCACATGGCTTCCGGAATGTCCCAATATGACCACAGAGCACAGCCAGAATTCTGGAGCACATTAAAGCCAACTATTTTTAAGTAGGTATCAGTCTTCTGGTTCTACAGTTTGTTCAAACAGAGTAAATGTTTGACACTAGGTAACCAACCATATCATTAGCCCATATCCATAGCTATTTGATCTAACCACAAAACTAAGATGGCACCAAACAACACAAGACTGGATTTATGGAGGTTTCAAATATACAAGATACCTAAACAGGCTAAGCACAAACCTTACCCAGCAGCCCTTTGTCTGATGTACTGCTTTTCCCATCAACTAGGACCATTGCCTACATGGCCATATTCCCTATCAGTCAGTAAACTTGAGAGACTTTGACAATATTGAGCAGCTAAGGCAGTATATAGCCCTTCTAGAAATTGTCCAAGTATTCTTATTTGGCAGGATTTTAAATAGCTTTAGTGTTCATTGTATTTTAAAAAGAGTATGACTGGGCAGTGATGGCTCACACCTTTGATCCCAACCCACTGGAGGCAGAGGCAGGAGGATCTCTGTGAGTTCAAGGCCAGCTTGGTCTAGAGAGTGAGTTCCAGGAGAGCCAAAGTCACATGCAGAAACCCTGACTCTAAAACTGAAACAAAAAGAAAAAAGAGTGTATATGTGTATGTACACATGTGTGTATTACAATACACTTGCATAGGTAAGTTCATGTTATCAGTGTGTCTATAACTGTGGAAGGTTGAGGACAACCTTGGGTGTCATTTTTAGGAACAGCTCCTTTGAGAAAGGGTTTCTCAATGGTCTGAAGCACATCAATCAGGCTGACCATCAAGCCTCAGGGATTCTCCTGTCTCAATCTCCACAATACTGAGATTATAAACTTGTACTATCAGGCCCAGCATTTTTATGAAGGATTGGGGTGTTAAGTGTTCACAACAACACTTTAGTGATTGAGCCATCTGCCCATTTTAGGTATTTGGAGGCGGGGTATCAAAGATCAGGGACTTTTTGTTTGTTTTGCTTTCTGTCTTTTTTGTTTTTTGTTTTGTTTTGGTTTGTTTTAAATCAATTTTGAGGCATTGTTAATGGTTTACTACAATGGACAAAAACTTAAAAAGGACAAAGAATGCAAAACTGTTGACAAAGACAGGTGGTGCTCAAAGGACATACAAATGTGTGCACCACATGAATTGTTATCAGAGTATTCATAACTATAAAAACAGTCTCTTGTGTACAAACTTGCATCTATGTCTTCCCACTCCAATCAACCTGAGTCATGCCTAATGAGTGTGAGGACTACTGAGAGACTTCCTAAGCCAGGAGTCATATGTTACAGTTCCATACGCCAACTCTAAATCCTGATTTAATTTGAGAGAGCCAGTTGGGTACCCAATAATACTGGGTGGGATACATTTACTCATGAAGAGACAATTCTTGCCTTCACATAATTGGTACTTAGTACGGACTTGAACTGTTCATTTCTGTCTTGGCATCTCCATGCTTTTATACATACATACCTTGTATATCAACAATACATTACTTCATGGATGTCTTAAAAAAATATCCTAATGTCAATAGGATGCTTTGGTCATAAGTACTAATCATCAATTTTTAAAAAGGGATTAAAAATAGAGATAACTTGTTATGTGTGGATTCAGCATGAGTTATGAATACCATCTTACAAGTTTTGAGTGTTATCTTTTAGGACTTTGGTACATTCTCTGCCCCAGCAACGTGCAGTATCAGAAAAATATGGCATTTCCCCATGCCATACCCCTATACAGGACAAAGAAACAAGAAGAATATGAGTGGGCCCTCTCAAAGTTATAACTAAACATCTACATAGTTTAAAAATTGTGTCCCTAGACCTGTAACTTCCACTCTGCTCCTCCAATTGGCATTAAATGTACTGGAAAGCAGAATAAAAGTGTTCACTGTTTCTAAATCGTGGGATAAAGATATCTTTCTTTATTTCTTTGTGACTACATTTTTTTTTCTAGAATGACAATGTTATAATTACTCAAGAAAGAAAACATATTAGCCTAAGAAGCTGATTTTCCCTGAAGATAATCATCTTATGAAAGCAAGGACATCAGTATGAGTGTATAGACTTTGCCAACAAAGATTGAGCTTTGTTTTTCTCTGCAGTGGCTCCTTTTAAAGTACTCCAGAGCAGTTATAGGGAAATTTGAAATGCAGTCCTCAATTTCCTTACCCTATAAAACAACAATAACTAGGCAACCAATTACTACTTACTATGTGGGAGATGTCCATGTCTGTATGTGCTCAGTCCCTTCAAAATCAAAACTGGTACCAACTTAGTTACCTTTGGGTTAAAATATCTACAAGACTGTGGTTGGGAGCCTCCAAACAGAGCTATGCGATAATCATGTTTCTTTCTTCTAGGCCGTGTGCCACCTGCAAGTTCTTCTCGATCCTCAGGAGACAGTAGATGGTACCTCATTCCACCTGTACAAAAATACATAGTAACACTTCAAGAGCTTCAGGAACTGCCAAGTCAATGCTTTGAAAAGGAAAGTAGTCCTGTCCTTTCCCCCTGCCCTGTAACTTAAAATTATTTTTTGATCTCTCTAGTATTCTAGAAAGAAAGGGTAAAGAGGCAGAATGTCTAAGAATTCTCTTCTTAATAAATTTATGATCCTCAGAAATCAATATTACTAAGACTATGGCACCCACCTACTACATACCAATGAATTCTCTGGTTCCTTAAGAGTAGTTGTCAAAATAAAAATTACTGAAATCTAGATCCCTTAAACCCAGTGACTTTAATTTTTTTCATGAAATAAGATTCACTATATATAATGGAGGAAGCTGCCATTTAACTAGTAAGCCTCTTGACTTCCTTACTACTGAGATAACAAACGTATGCCACTATTATCAGTTCTGTTTAAAGTGCACATTAGAATCACATAAGAAATCTCTATTAATACCTGGTTCCTATCACAGACCAATTAAAATCTCTAGTGGAAGTACTGGGAATTTGCTGTGTTCAAGGGACCCATCTTTCCATTCAAATGTGGTACAAATAATAGCATCTTCAGAACCTGGAACTTTGTTAGAAAGGCTGGCTGCCATAATCAAAAGCCTAACAAAAGATCATGCATTTACTAAAACCCAGATGTGCATAATACTTTGAGAAGGACTATCTTAGATGAAGTACAACAAGGATTCACAAATATTGTGGATCTTCCTTACTGAGGTCAAGAGTCACATACTCAAAAACTACTTAAGCAGCGTGGAGAAAAAGCACACCGTCTAATATTACCTATCAATATTAGACAATACAGGGAAAACTATATTCTCTACCTCATATATTCTTCTCAACACAACCTAAAATGAGTTTTTAAAAAAATCTCATAAAAGCAGCAAAGGAAAAGTGATAAGCTATGCAAATTTTGTTATATAAAACAAAATTGCAAAGCTATCCTATTAGTAAGATTAAGTTCAGCAACGTTATAAAAGAGTAGACTAAATGCCTAGACACTGCTGAAAAACAAAACAATTTTTCAACATATAAAAGATACCTGACTACTCTTTACCACTTTTTAATTCATCAGATTTGCTAAAATTAAACAGCTAAACACAGGGCTACAAATCCTCACACTAAGGTGCCTGTCCCCTCCCTCCCACACTTGTGTTTGTCGGACTTGTAAGGACTTGCTCTTAACTCACTTGCAAAGCTACATACTCAAGAAGATCTAACAATAAAAATAATAGGCAAGAACACTCAAAAAAATACAGACAATGCAGGCAACATAGGTACGCTCAAAGGCATTAAAATGACTACATGAGAACAGTTGTGTACTGCATTCATTAAATAAGTCAAAGTACATTCAGACTCATAAAAATTAAAAATAGCTGAAATATAAGGTTTAAAAAGAAAATTAAGGTAAACGCTCAGAAGGGGACCAAAATGGAGACAGAATTAGAAAAGACAAACCAAGTTGAGCTATTCAATGGCTAAAGAACCATAGTCTTAGTAATAAAGAACTTAGAAGTCAAAGGCTAAAAAGAGAAAATGCACAACCTGATTTAAAAAATATATATATACATACATTACTACAAATTTCAAAATACCAGGATTAAATAAAACAACATATCAACCTAATGAGATTAAAACAAAAACAAACAAACAAACAAACAAACAACCCAAGAAACCAACTGACACTAGGATTCTCAAGACTATTACAGTGGAGCAGTGCCTTCAAAAGTCTGACCACAGCATGTGTAATTTAACTAGTTTCAATATTTTATAGAGAAATAAACATCAGACTTATCAAATCTCCAAGTATTTATCAATTATCAGGAACCCTTTAGAAGATGTGTTCCATCATCAAACAGAATTAAGAAAGGGGAGTCAAGTATGGTGGGCGTACTGGTAATCTTAGTACTCAGGAAAGACAGGAGGATTTTGAATTTCAGGCTAGTCTGGGCTTCATACTGAGAAAGCTTGTCTCAAACAAAAAGAAAACAGAGAGAGAGAGAGAGAGAGAGAGAGAGAGAGACAGAGAGACAGAGAGAGAGAGAGAGAGAGAAACCTTGTACTCAGAAGAGAACAGATTTATGAAATATTCCAGGAAAGGAAAGTCACAGGACAAGAACTCAGCCTAGAGGACAAGCAGCAGTGGAAGGAAGAGGCAGAAGGAACGCACTGAAAGGGATGTTCTAAAGAAATAAAAGCTTTACTAACTGTGGCATTTTATGAAAGCATATAAGGCTTCCAGGTTAGTCAGGACAAAAAAGACATGAGCATATTATTAGCTCCAGGCAAATAAAGAAAACTTGTTTAAGAAAAAGAAATGTCAAGATGGGATGCTGCCAGACTAAATAAAAAGGAAACACTGAACTAAACAGGAAAGCTGCTGAGACTAAGATTCAGACACATCTTCATTGTCTTTCACTCTAAGATAAGGGCTGAGGTCAACCCTTTCCAGGAACTGAAAACCCTAAGGGATTATTACAATAAAAAGACAAAATCTTAAATGTTTTCCCAGACTAGTGAGCACTGGAAAAAGTTTTTAGTCCATGCAAAATGGCCATGTAGTCCATACAGAAATGGTATAATGGGAACTTACTTATCACCATTTTAAGGCATTCAGGATTATCTTGAATCAGTGGTTCAGCTTGTACTGTTTTACTTAGGAAATTCTTCGATATAAGAGGAAACCTGACTTTAGCAAGGATATCAACCATGAATGGCTGGCGGTTAGGCTCATCATATTTCAACCATCTCACGGCAGCGTCATAAACCTAAGAGGGCCAAAGAAAACAGCAGAGGTCTGAGGTGGAAGCAACATTCCAAACATCTACTTTCATGTTCACAGCAAAAAGGGACATTTAAGATATACAAATTCTATATTAATAAAATGTAGGATATTTATAAGAATTGCTGTAGCATTAGTTTAACTGCACCAAATAATTTCAAGTTCCTTAATTAATTTATAAGTCATAAAACAGCATCAACAACTTACTTCATGTACATAGTCATCTATCTACTATACACATATACATGTGTTCAGGCTACTCATCAAACATTAAAATCAAATGGAATTTTAAAGAAAGGCTTTTTATTTTATAACAGGTTTAGATTGCTTTTTGGACTTTTGGCTAAGATCAAGTGCAGAAGAGGTTTAAATTTAGTATTCTCTGTACCCAATCACTGTAGTATGAAGCACCTGTCATAACCAATAAGTTAATACTCCTATATGAATATTGTAGTATTTCTATATTTCTTTAATGTTTATCTGGCATTTTTCCTTCCTACTATTCTGTAAAGGAAATCACATTATATTCAATTAAGAAGTCATCTAAAGAATTTTTCTAGAATGTGGCAGGTTCTCAGACTTTCCTTCTTTCTGATAACCTTAACAGTTCTGAATTCTAGTTAGGTAAACGTTCTAATTTCAGTTTGCTTGATGTCTTGTGCATTAACCTAGTATTAGGTATCTGGAGAGGGCGACCACAGTGATCAGCTTAGGGTTTCTAGTGCTGTGTCAAAACACCACGATGAAAAGCAACTTGAAGAGAGAAGGGTTTATGATGGGTCACACTCCATCACTGAGGGAAGTCAGGATAGGAATTCAAGGCAGGAACCTGGAAGCAGGAACCTGGAAGCAGGAACCAAAGCAGAGGCCATGAGGTACTCTGCTTGCTGGTACACCAGGACCACCTGCCTAGGAGCTGCACTGCCCACTGTGGGCTAGACCCTCCCATATCAATCATTAATCAAGAAAATGGCCCACAGACTTGCCACTGGCTAGTCTTTCTAGATATGTCTAGGTTTGTGTCAAGTTGATAAAACTCAAGCAGAACAGTGATGCTTTGCTATTTTATTCCATCAAGGGAGGATGCACTCACTGTGACCTCACTGATGCCCCATCAAGGGAACATGTACTCTCTATGGCCTCAGTGATAACCGCCAGCAGACACTATCTTTCAGGTTTTCCAGTATAAAGTCACTTTTGCTTCACCTGAATGCAAGCCAGTTAATTGAAGAGAGAACTGATATTTCTATCTTTGTTTTGTTTCTTTTGACACAGGGTCACATTACATTGCAACTGGTTTCAACATCTTGAGCTCAAGTAACACTTTTTCTTTAGCCTCCTAGGTAACTGAACTTTAGGCACACTCCTGTGCCTGACATATAGAAGTGAGCTTCTTTTTTCTTATTATCTGATCAAGTCCTCCAACTGGAAATCTATGTTTTGAACAACATAGAGCAAAATAACATGGGTTAAAGAAAAATAGCAACTCAAAACCTGTGATCTTATCTCAGTACACTCCCTATTGCAGCTTAACAAATCACTACAGACTTAGTGACCAAACACAGAGGAGGATGTGGGGCTAAAATACCAGGACTGAGTGAGTCTACATATTAAAGTTACACAACCTGCTCCTAAGTAACTTTGGCCAATTTACACATCTAACACTTAAACGGATGGTTCTAGAGAAGAGAATGTAAATCAAGAGATGCTGGGCTAAACAAGAAGCCAGAAGGGCTACCTGGAGGCTACACAGTACAACAATTTACATAGGAAATGTTTATGTACATTTCAAGTCTATTCTGACCTATCTGCACTTTGGACCTACCCACCCTCTCATCCACATCTTGGTCACATCTTCTAAGTTCCCATCAACAGGTAAGCTTACAAGTTCAGGAAGTCTTTTTGGGGGAGGCTAACATGGCACTCGATAAGTTTTATCTCTGCCATGCAATCTGTCTTTCAAATAGTCTTGACTCTTCCAATGAAGAAGGCTTTGTGATGTTGTATTTATTATAAACAAGACATTCTCCCTGATTTCAAGACTGTCATATATTAAAGCACCAGGCACAAGGAACTGTTAAGGAGCTTACTAGGAAACATCTAAGAAGACACTTCAGTTACCTGGTCCTCTGCTCTCACAGTCAGGGTGTCCTGGCTGAGAAGATGTGTCACTCGCTTGACATCAAGCTGTAGGAATTCATCAGTTTTGTAAACCTCAGTGAAATGCTGATGAATGAAGTCGTCAGCTGTAGCTTTCAGTTCAGGACAGTCTAGACACTCTGCAAGCACACTTATACCTACATACAGAGAAAAGAAACACTGCTTTCAGATAAAACATATTCTCAGAACTCGAGAAGATAATGCTGGAAAACAATCTCAAACTTAAGGCCAGTCTGGACTATAGAGTAAGACCCTGATTTTAAAACAAAACAAAACAAAACAAAACAAAACAAAACAAAACAAAACAGTACTATGTGTTTTAGGGGATGCAGGGGAGGAGAGAAAGCAAGGCTTAGGGAAAACTTAAGTGGATCTCAAATACTAGATCCTTTTTGTTCTGATAATTTGTCTATTTTTGTGGAAATCTGAGGTTGTCTTATGTTTAACAATAATAAGAGCATCGGTTTTTTCCAAACTCTTCTCAGGTATTGTTAAACATCTTTCACAAATAAATTTAAAACTAAAGTATCACATTTTACTTAAAAATGAGATGATTTTTATTAGGATTGCACTAAACTTTTGGATTGTTTTTGGGGGATAGCTGACTTCTGCAACATAGACGAAGAGTTCCATGTGAGAACTTGGCATTGGCTGGAAGACAATCAGGTAAAGATGTTTGTCTTCAAGCCTGATATCCATCCCTGAGACCCATGTGGAGGAAAGAAATCAACTCCTGCAAGTTGTCTCCTGGTAATGGGCACAACAATCCACAACACATCCAATTAACAAAAGAAAAAAGAACTTGACAGTTCAACTTTATCCCGCTGTAAATTATTTATTACTCTTATCTTACACTCTCCAATATAAATACACCTTTCTCCCATATAAGCTTTGTATATTTTTTATTCAGCACTTCCCCAATTTTTCTACTTTGTTTTAGGAGTTTATATTCTATATAAGGAGGCAGAGTACAGCGTCTGCAAGCTTACTTTAGTCAGTCCTCAATCTGATGGTATACCACCTTGCCAGGGTTAATTAGTGTTTATTAAAATGTTATGAGCTGAGTTGTTGTTATTTTTGTAGCCCTGGATGGCTGGAAGTTGACAGACTGGTCTCAAGTCACAGTGATCTGACTGCCTCTGCCTCCCAAATGCTGGGATTAAAGGCGCCATGTCTGGCTAGTACAGAGCTTTGATGTTTTCATAATAACACTCATCACTACAAACCAATCTGCTAAGGTAGCTGGTATCTTTCATCTCCTTTGTATAAATGAACTGACTTGTTCCCATGGTATTCTGAACATTCGTGGGAAAAAGCATATTACTTCTATATATATTTGCTCATACCAGTGAGATGACTAGATTTGGCCTGTAGTTTATGGTTTAATTTCTAACTTATTTGTGAATGAGTTCTCATTATGTAGTCTAGATTTGCCTTAAACTCATAATCCTTTTGCCTCAGCTTGTTGGGCACTAGGATTACAGCCATGTGCCACCATAATAAGCTAAAACCTTTTCATTTGCTGTAATTGCAGGGACTATTGCTATGACTTTAAGTATGTTCATATTTTAGCTCATTAGTAATCTTTGACAGTGAAATAATTGAAGGATGGAATTTCTGAGTAAATCTATTACTAATAAACTTTAGAGGACAGTTTCAGGTTTATCCTAAACTTATCATCAGACACATTAATTAATCTTCTCTATTATCATCATTTAAAAAAAGATTTTTAATGTATGTGTGTATGTTGCCTGTGTATGTCTGTATACCATATGCAAGTAGTGTCTACAAAGGCCAAAAGAGGGTGTTAGACCTTAAGAACTGGAGTTACAGACAGTTTTGAGCCACCCCATGGGTGCTGGGAAACTGAACACAAGTCTTCTGCAAGTGCAGTTAGTGTCCTTAACCACTGAGCCATCTCTCAGGCCCCCATTATCATCACCTTAGATTGTAAAGGGAGGAATTCTTTTTTTTTTTTTTTTTTTGGTTTTTCGAGACAGGGTTTCTCTGTATAGCCCGGCTGTCCTGGAACTCACTCTGTAGACCAGGCTGGCCTCGAACTCAGAAATCCGCCTGCCTCTGCCTCCCGAGTGCTGGGATTAAAGGCGTGCGCCACCACGCCCGGCTAGGAATTCTTTTAAAAAAGATATTCATTGCTGAATTTGAAATCATTTTACACTAAAAACAATAGTGATTCTAAGAGAAATGGGAGTTTTATGCACATTTATATACACACATTCTTTGTTCAAAGCTGGCATTATGCTAATCCTATTTCTGGGAACCTAATTTACTGACATCAAATGTAAATAAAGAAAGTTAATCTCAACATTTGATGTTCACTAGCATTAACTTTGTCTTTGTTCCAGGCTTAGGCCCAGAATCAGGCTCTTTTCTAGGTCACTGAGGTCACGTTATCTATCAGCTTTGTTAACAGTGATGGCAGCTTAGCAGCAGAATGCTTTCCTAGCATGTACACGCCCTGAATTCAATTTCAAGTACCACAAAAACAAACAGAAACCACACAAAATGGTAGCAAGAAATAGGCAAATGTCATTTACAACATTTGTATGTTCCATTTAGAAGCACAAGACACAACACACAGCAAAAACTCACCTCAGGTTCTACACTATTTTGTCCTACTATCTCTATGACTTTTTAAAAAAGGACATTTTTGTTTGCAGTTGATTCATGCCAATAAATTTACAGTGCTAAGGAGTTATTCCAAAAATGTTTTTTGAAAATTTTTATTTATTTATAGTTTATGTATCTGTGTGTCTGCTTGCACATGTATGTGTAACTGTGTGCATGTGTGAAGGATACCCTGAAACTAGAGTTATAGACATGCTAAGAGCTAGAAAATAAACTGGAGACCTCTGCAACAACAAGCAGCATCCCTCTAGCTTCCTCCCGCCCAAGGGGTTCAAAGTAAATCCCTTCTGTAAACACACGGTGTCAGATTACTTACTCATACAAGGAAAGATAAATTAATATTAAGAATAAAGCTGGGGCTGGTGAGATGGCTCAGCCGGTAAGAGCACCCGACTGCTCTTCCAAAGGTGATAAGTTCAAATCCCAGCATCCACATGGTGGCTCACAACCATCCGTAACGAGATCTGGAGCCCTCTTCTGGAGTGTCTGAAGACAGCTACAGTGTACTTAGATATAATAAATAAATCTTTGAAAAAAAAAAAAAAAAGAATAAAGCTAGAAAAATAGAGCTGTAAGCTCAGCCGGAGAGCAAGTGACACACAGCTCAACAGCAGGCAGTATTGACTTCCTTCTCCCATGTTGACTCCAGGCTAACGACGCAATCGATCAACTACAGCTCCTTTTCTGGATACTAGATCAGTCTCATTTCTATTCCTTTCATCTGATGCTTATTCTTTTCTACCACTATCCTGCTTCCTTTCTGACTGCCTTCCACATTTCCCTCCCGAGGTTCACAGTGTGTGCGCTACAGGAGTACAAGTGCTCTGAGGAAGGTGGCTGCCCAGGGTGCACGTTCCTGTCACCAGCATCCCTCATCTTTCCCTTGATTCTACTTTGTTCTGCCTTGGCTCTCCAGCCTGCTCTTTCCCTGAAGCCTGTGAATTACAGTAGGGGAGGAAAATGGAATTACACTAAGAATTGGCACTTAGAATCGTCCCACAGTAAAATGCATACTAAACTTAGACAGCTGAACTACTTTCTCCGATTCTTTCAAGGACAACTTATTTACTGGAGGCAATAGCTTCAAATAAAGAACCACAGCAGTGCTTCAACTAGCACCTTAGTTTATTATTTAAATACACAATGAGGATTTAAAAAAAAAGCCAGAAATCTGGTATTTCTTACCAAGACAATTTGAAGCATCAACTTGTTCTTTCAAAAAGTCAACACACATCTTCTTCACAGGTTCAATCTGGTACTGATTTGCTGCATCTAACAGAGACTGAACATTGTTGCTATTCACAGAGATTCTGTAAGTTAAAGGGAATATTAATTTCATACAATTTTAATTGCTTAAATAATATTACTGTGAAGTGTACTCTCCTGACATTAGGATCCTTCTAACTCCTCCATTACAGTTTTTTGTTCTAAGAAGTCAGGAACAAACCAATTTGTCACAATGATGTTTTTCTGTGTCAGACCCCAATTTTATTCCCCCCAAAAGAATGATTTTTTTTCAACTCACCTAGCAGTATAAGCAAATTCCACCAGTTGTTCAATAATATCAGGTTCAGCATCTTTGAGTTCTACTTCAAAGGACTTAGATTCAAGCATGTTAGCTAAAGGAAGAATAAACATGAATGATACCAGCACTACCACAGGTTTACCTGAGGAACCAGCCACGCCAAGTTACAGTAAATACAGTGAACACTAGGACTGTTATTTCTAGAGGGAATAAATACAAAAACTCTTTATGTTAGTAGCACCTGTTGAATTGAGCTAAGAGCTTCCTCAAGTATAAATGAGAAAGACAGAAAACTAGATTTTTTTTTTCCCTTCCAAGACCTAAAATAATTCAGCCTCACTCTTCTCTAATATCCCTCCAAATTCTCAGAGATAGGTAGGGCATCAAAATCAAAACTTGAGGCAGGTCCATGCTTTAACTTGATGAAGCTCACAGACAGAGGCAGGAGTCCTGATGCACACCTGTAATCCCAGCCGAGGGAGGAGGCAGAGGGAAGAACACACTTAGAGTTCCAAGCCTCATCCTGGCTAGCTCCAGTCTGACATCAGCAAAACAAACCTCAGAAGGCAATACTGAAGGGTCTAAACAGATTCTAGGTTTCAGCTAAAAGCAGACTTTCCCCCCCCCCTACATTATGTCTCATTTCCCTTCGTCCTCCACTTGGGGCTAATGATGTCACTATGTGACCGACATCACAGCTGACCACTCTCATTCTCTTTACTGTCTTGAAGCCTTAAGTTCTAAAAAGCTTTAAAAACTAGAAAAAAATGCTTATTTAGACTCTACCCAATTCTCATAGAAAAAGCAATAGTTTTTAACCTAAAAATACTTACTTGTGAACATTAAGTTAAAGAAGTGACTGGCTGCAGCCAGGACAACTCGGTGAGCGGGGATCTTTCTTTCCTGGACGGTGAGGATCACGTCACATAGCGTTCTCTAGTAAAGGAAAAAGGCCTATGAAAAGGAGCTCACTGGTTGGAGCTCAGCAATAGTAAGCATAACAAAGTAGGAACCTACCAAACGCTGTAATGCCTGTACATATTTTCTACTTATATCCTTTCCACACACTTTAGAAAGCATTTGTCAAAGACTTACAGAGTACCTGTTAGATAGTATCAAAATTTGGCACTATACTTCCAACAGTCAAGAGAAACACAAGTTAGTGTATTAAAAGCAAGTCTGGTATATAAAGGGAATTCCAGGACAGCCAAGACTATAGAGAGAGACCCTATCCTGAAAAACAAAAGAGAAACAAACAAAACACAAGTCTGCAGAGCTGCATGGGCAGTACACAGCTGCGGAGAAGCTGAGGAGAATCACTCTGAGGCCAGTCTGGGCTGTATAAGGAAATCCTATCTCGCTTTGACTATCAATAGAAAAGAGTATGCTAATCCTCAGGGAAGCCAAAACTTTTTTCCTGTCATAAATTCTCAGGCCTTTATTGTTAGCTTTCAACAGAGGAGGGGACAATTAAATGATATAACAGCATGTGCAAGTTATAATCTTTCAACAGGGGAGGGGACAATTAAATGATATAACAGCATATGCAAATTATAATCTTTAAAACATTGCAGTCTACATTTGATTTTTCTAATTTATCAATGCTTGGTAAAATCCAAAGAATATGGCATATAACCCAAAAAAGTAGCTGTCATAGTCATAATGGGAACCAGAAAGGATTCAGACACACAGAGTAAATGGACTGACTCTTTAGCAACCTTTCCTTAAATAGCTTGTCTCACATTTCTAAACTAATTTCTGACCAAGATAACAGCAGTGACACTCTAGGATGCGGAAAGAAGGTAGGTTTGCAATAACTTAAACTTCAAAAGGATAGGGAAAAAAAGGAGTACTGAAAATACATCAAGGGTTAACACCTTACAGATGACTTTTAAAGAAAAAGAAATGTTTTGGGGGGAACACATCAAAAATATATTCACAATAAAGCTGAAAATATTATTTATAGAGCTCACTGAAAATTTGGTGCCTAGCATTTGCAACCAGTATTCTAACCACTGGGAGGTAATATATTCTGTTATTCTTTTTTTTTATCTTAAGTTTTAACTGTTATGTGTATGGATGTTTTGATTGTAAGTATGTCCATGTACCACATGATCCCTGAGGGAGTCAGATGAGGATGTCATTTCCCAGGGATCAGGATGGTTTTAAAATGCCATGTGAGTGATGGGAATTGAACCTGGGTCCTTTGCTGAGCCATTTGTCCAGCCCCATATTGAGTGGTTTGTAAATCTTGTTGCAAATCAATAATTTAGAAACTTAGCAGACATAGTTTTTGCAAATTTTAAGTGTTTTCCTAAATAAGTATTTTTCTAATACAGTTTTTGAAAACTTGACATTTCCTACTATTTAGTTAGCTATTTTGCTTATGTGAGTACGCACATGTGTGCATGCATGGGTATACATGTACACATACATGCAGATATGTATACATACATGGCCTGTGCATTAATGGTCAAAAAAAGGTTATCTGTTGTCTCCCTCCTCCACTTACCTCCACTCACTGACTGAATCTCTTAATGAACATAAAGCTGGCTGTCTTGGTGAGGCTGGATGAGAGGGCCCTCAGGACCAGATCTCTCCACCTTCTGCTTCATTTGGCTCTGTGGGGCTTTTCTGTGGGAATTTGAAACCAGCTCTGCTTGCTTTCACAGCAAGTGCTCTTACTCATTAAGCCATTCCACCAATCCTACTTTATTTTGTGAATAAAAATCCAAGTAAGATGCTAATACTTAGGAAAAAGGAAAGGAGCCACCCAAAGCAGACTAAAAGAGATACAGAACTTTAAATTTAGTCTATTTCAAGATTTGTTAATAAGTTTTGTGGCCTAGTACTTAGAATCTTATGCAGATTGATAGCTCCTAAAGCTATTGTTGCTTCCATAGAAAGCTGAGCTTTTAAAGGTTCCTGTCTGACCTATGTGGGAAGGGTGCAAACAAGCAATAGTCCTTGGGTGACTTGCCATATGCCGTACTAAAATATGCAAAGTAGTGCACACAGAATCTCTGATGTACTGTGTAGACACAGCACCTGTCAATAAAAAACACCTATGAGCTGTATATAGGAAGGGGTAGAATAGAAGGAGAGACATCTGGTAGGCAAAAAGGATTCTGGGAAAGAGATGTGTGGGAAATTCACCCGGGAACATGGAGGATAGAAGCCTGGGGGCTAGCCATGTGGCAGAACTTAGATTATAATGAATGGGATATTAAGTTATGATCTAATCAGGGAATCAACCAAAGCATGAGGCCAAAGGGGTTTATAAATATATTTTGAGTTTCAGAGTTGTTATTTGGGAGGGGATGGGGCTGATGGCACTCAACATGGAAGGCATGTAATCCAAACCTTTTCATCCATATTCAGGTATTAGACAGGGTATTGGGTAAAGAGCAGGAAACAAAGGGCCCTGCTGGGCTACAGAGCACTCAGTTGAGGCCCCTGAGCCTGCATTCTCTCTCAAACTAACAGAAACCCTGCCCCAAGACAGGATTTGTTCCCCCACCCCCCTGCCCCAGCTGCTACAACAAGAGACAAAGGCAGCACTTCTAAGATTAGAATGGAAGCAGGACTTTAGCCTGTCAAAGGAGAACTCAACTCAGTACAGCTAGGCTAGCTGGGAGGCAGGGAGACAGAGTCAGAGTGGTCATTCCTCTAATGAGCACAGAGCAGAAACACCCAAGTTCAAAACATAGCTCTCAGTTAAACCTGAGGGCGCTGGACTACAGTCACCTTCTCAGAGTGGGGGAAAGCCATAGGAAATATTTGAGAGTATATGCTGCACATACAAGGGCCCAGGGCTACAGCAGGATAATACAAAACTGCGGTCTTTCTGCAATTCACCCTTTCCTGTTAACCAGAGGGCCAAGGACTGTGGCAGTGTCCTGAGCTAAACAATAAAGGGAGACAAAAAAAAAACACACAGAAAGAATCCAAATGAACCAAAACTGCAGAGAAGGTAAAAAATTGTTTTAAGACTGAAAAGGGAAGAAAACTGGATTTAAATTTCATATATATATATATATATATATATATATATATATATATATATATATTCAAAATTATTCAAAATTGATAACTATAAAGATGATCAATGACAGAGGTTGTCTAGCTTATCTGATCTCTTTTAAATGGTTCAAAGACACAAATAAGAGAGAAACAGATACATCTAAATTGGAAGTGGCATATCACTGATTATTACTATTATCACACTAATAATCCTCATTTTCACCTTAATAGTACCTTCTCAGATATAAAGCCTTAGACAAAAATTTTGAAAATTTATAAATCAGACTAAGAAAAATGCTAAAACATCAGCAATAAAGTAAAATCGGAAAAGTAAAATTTGGAAACAAGATTAGAGATAAAACATAGGAAGAGAAAAAAATTAAGGCAGACTTTTGAGAAAGAAGAGGCTGAAAAACTATAGATACTAGATTGGAGACCACAGAGCAGAGGTTGGAGGATTCTTTGAATCAAAATAGAGAACACTCATAGAAATCCAATCTAGAATTCACAGTAAATCAAAAGAGACAGTTCCAGATGAGAAAAATCTACAAAGGCTTAAAGAATTAAAATGGTAGCCCATAAAAAGATAACATATTGAGCTAAGAATCTAGATTCTACTTATGGGAACAATGCCATACAACAGATCATATGTTTCACTTTGAAGATTCTGAGATTGCACATTTAATAGAAATTATGACAATTATGGCTACACCTGCACAAATTGAGACTGACAATATTCCAACATATGTCTCTAATAAACTGAAACAGTTTTTTACATATTCCAATGTGGAGCATGTGTGGTTCTAGCACACAATCCTATAGCACAGGCAGCTGTAGGAGACCAATCACACTGTGAAGTCAATGCACTGACAGATGGAAGCTGAGGCTGCCTCAGCTTATGCACCCACTGGAAAACAACAGACATTTTTCTATTATAGCATGAAACCTGTTATAGATATGATCTATAATCCTACTGGTCTACTCCTCTATAAGTTTTGTTTATAAGTTTTATCTATAAGTTTTATTTATAGAGGAGAAAGTGGTGAAAAGCCTCGAAGATATGGGCACAGGGAAAAAATTCCTGAACACAACAGCAATGGCTTGTGCTGTAAGATCAAGAATCGACAAATGGTATCTCATAAAATTGCAAAGCTTCTGTAAGGCAAAAGATAGTGTCAATAAGACAAAAAGGCCACCAACTGAGTGGGAAAGGATTTTTACCAATCCTAAATCTGACAGGGGACTAAGTGTCTCTGGTTTTATGTGGAGTTCTTTGATCCACTTAGACTTGAGCTTTGCACAAGGAGATCAGAATGGATCAATTCGCATTCTTCTACATGATAACCACCAGGTGTGCCAGCACCATTTGTTGAAAATGCTGTCTTTTTTCCACTGGATGGTTTTAGCTCCCTTGTTAAAGATCAAGTGACCATTGGTGTGTGGGTTCATTTCTGAGTCTTCAATTCTATTCCATTGGTCTACCTGTCTGTCTCTACCAGTACCATGTAGTTTTTATCACAATTGCTCTATGGTACAGCTTGAGGTCAGGAATGGTGATTCCACCAGAGATTCTTTTATTGTTGAGAATAGTTTTTTCCTATCCTAGGTTTTTTGTTATTCCAGATGAATTTGCAAATTGCCCTTTCTAACTCAGTGAAGAATTAAGTTGGAATTTTGATGGGGATTGGATTGGATCTATAGATTGCTTTCCTTAGGATAGCCATTTTGACTATATTAATCCTGCCAATCCATGAGCACAGGAGATCTTTCCATCTTCTGAAATCTTCTTCAATTTCTTTCTTCAGAGACTTGAAGTTCATATCATACAGATCATTCACTTCCTTAGTTAGGGTCACACCAAGATATTTTATATGATTTGTGACTATTGTGAAGGGTGTTGTTTCCCTAATTTCTTTCTCATCCTGTTTATCCTTTGTGTGAAAAAGGCCACTGATTTGTTTGAGTTAATTTTCTATCCAGCTATAAAGCTGTTTATCAGGTTTAGAAGTTCTCAGGTAGAATATTTAGGGTCACTTATATATACTATCATATCATCTGCAAATAGTGATATTTTGACTTCTTTCTTTCCAATTTGTATCCCCTTGATCTCCTTTGGTTGTGGAATTGCTCTGGCTAGGACTTCAAGTACTATATTGAATAGGTAGAGAGAAAGTGGGCAGCCTTGTCTAATCACTGATTTTTGTGGGATTGCTTCCAGTTTCTCTCCATTTAGTTTGATGTTGGCTATTGGTTTGCTGTATATTGCTTTTATTATGGTTAGGTATGGGCCTTGAATTCTTGATCTTTCCATGACTTTTATCATGAAGAGGAGTTGGATTTTGTCAAATGCTTTCTCAGCCTCTAATGAGATGATCATGTGATTTTTGTTTTTGAGTTTGTTTATATAGTGGATTACATTGATGGATTTCCGTATATTAAACCATCCCTGCATCCCTGGGATGAAGCCTACTTGGTCATGATGGATGATCATTTTGATATGTTCTTGGATTCGCGAGGATTTTATTGAGTATTTTTGCATCGATATTCATAAGAGAAATTGGTCTGAAGTTCTCTTTGTTGGATCTTTGTGTGGTTTAGGTATCAGAGTAATTGTGGCTTCATAGAATGAATTGGGTAGAGTACCTTCTGTTTCTGTTTTGTGGAACAGTTTGAAGAGAGTTGAAATTAGGTCTTCTTTGAAGGTCTGACAGAACTCTGCACTAAGCCCATCAGGTCCTGGGCTTTTTTTGGTTGGGAGACTATTTATGAATGCGTCTATTTCTTTAGGGGAAATGGGACTATTTAGATCATTAATCTGATCTTCATTTAACTTTGGTACCTGGTATCTATCTAGAAAGTTGTCCATTTCATCTAGGTTTTCCAGTTTTGTTGAGTATAGCCTTTTGTAGTAGGATCTGATGATGTTTTGGATTTCCTCAGGTTCTGTTGTTATGTCTCCTTTTTCATTTCCAATTTTGTTAATTAGGATACTGTCCCTGTGCCCTCTAGTTAGTCTGGCTAAGGATTTATCTATTTTGTTGATTTTCTCAAAGAACCAACTGCTGTTTTGGTTGATTCTTTGAATAGTTCTTTTGTTTCCACTTGGTTGATTTCAGCCCTAAGTTTGATTATTTCCTGCCGCCTACTCCTCTTGGGTGAATTTGCTTCCTTTAGTTCTAGAGCTTCTAGGTGTGGTGCCAGGCTGCTAGTGTATGCTCTCTCTAGTTTCTTTTTGGAGGCACTCAGAGCTATGAGTTTTCCTCTTAGGACTGCCTTCATTGTGTCCCATAAGTTTGGGTATGTTGTGGCTTCATTTTCATTAAACTCTAAAAAGTCTTTAATTTCTTTATTTCTTCCTTGACCAAGGTATCACTGAGTAGAGTGTTGTTCAGTTTCCATGTGAATGTTGGCTTTCTATTATTTATGCTGTTATTGAAGATCAGCCTTAGTCCGTGGTGATCTGATAGGATGCATGGGATAATTTCAGTATTTTTCTCTGTTGAGGCCTGTTTTGTGACCAATTATATGGTCAATTTTTGAGGAGGTACCATGAGGTGCTGAGAAGAAGGTATATCCTTTTGTTTTAGGATAAAATGTTCTGTAGATAATCTGTTAAATCCATTTGTTTCATAACTTCTGTTAGTTTCCATGTGTCTCTGTTTAGTTTCTGTTTCCAGGATCTGTCCATTGATGAGAGTGGTGTGTTGAAGTCTCCCACTATTATTGTGTGAGGTGCAATGTGTACTTTGAGCTTTACTAAAGTTTCTTTAATGAATGTGGCTGCCCTTGCATTTGGAGCATAGATATTCAGGAGTGAGAGTTCATCTTGGTAGATTTTACCTTTGATGGGTATGAAGTGCCCCTCCTTGTCTTTTTTGATAACTTTGGGTTGGAAGTCAATTTTATTCAATATTAGAATGGCTACTCCAGCTTGTTTCTTTGAACCAGTTGCTTGGAAAATTGTTTTCCAGCCTTTCACTCTGAGGTAGTGTCTGTCTTTTTCCCCCGAGGTGGGTTTTCCTGTAAGCAGCAAAATGTTGGGTCCTGTTTGTGTAGCCAGTCTATTAGCCTATGTCTTTTTATTGGGGAATTGAGTCCATTGATATTAAGAGAAATTAAAGAAAAGTAATTGTTGCTTCCTGTTATTTTTGTTGTTCAAGTTGGCATTCTGTTCTTGAGGCTATCTTCTTTTAGGTTTGTTGAAAGATTACTTTCTTGCTTTTTCTAGAGTGTAATTTCTGTCCTTGTGTTGGAGTTTTCCCTTTATTATCCTTTCAAGGGCTGGATTCTTGGAAAGATATTGTGTAAATGTGTTTTTGTCATGGAAAACTTTGGTCTCTCCATCTATGGTAATTGAGAGTTTTGCTGGGTATAGTAACTTGGGCTGGCATTTGTGTCCTCTTAGTGTCTGTATAACATTTGTCCAGGATCTTCTGGCTTTCATAGTCTCTGGTGAGAAGTTTGGTGTAATTTTAATAGGTCTGCCTTTATATGTTACTTGACCTTTTTCCCTTACTCCTTTTAATACTCTATCTTTATTTAGTGCATTTGTTGTTCTGATTATTATGTGTCAGGAGGAATTTCTTTTGTGGTCCAGTCTATTTGGAGTTCTATAGGCTTCTTGTATGTTCATTGGCATCTCTTTCTTTAGGTTAGGGAAATTTTCTTCTATAATTTTGTTGAAGATATTTGCTGGCCCTTTAAGTTGAAAATCTTCATTCTTATCTACTCCTATTATACATAGGTTTGGTCTTTTCATTGTGTACTGGATTTCCTCGATGTTTTGAGTTAGAATCTTTTTGCATTTTGCATTTTCTTTGATTGTTGTGTCCATGTTTTCTATGGAATCTTCTGCACCTGAGATTCTCTCTTCCATCTCTTGTATTCTGTTGTTGATGCTCGCATCTATGGTTCCTGATTTCTTTCCTAGGGTTTCTATCTCCAGAGTTGTCTCCCTTTGAGTTTTCTTTATTGTTTTTACTTCCCTTTTTAGATCTTGGATGGTTTTGTTCAGTTCCATCACCTGTTCGGTTGTATTTTCCTGTAATTCTTTAAGGGATTTTTGTGTTTCTTCTTTAAGGTCTTCTACCTGATTAGCAGTGTTTTCCTGTAATTCTTTAAGGGATTTTTGTGTTTCCTCTTTAAGGCCTTCTACCTGTTTAGCCATGTTCTCCTGTATTTCTTTAACTGAGTTATTAATTTCCTTCTTAAAATCCTCTACCAGCATCATGAGATATGATTTTAAATCCGAACCTTGCTTTTCCAGTGTGTTGGGGTATCCAGGACTCACTGAGGTGGAAGTGCTGGGTTCTGATGATAGTGAGTGGTCTTGGTTTCTATTAGTAAGATTCTCATGTTTGCCTTTCTCCATCTGGTAATCTCTGGCATTAGTTGTTATAGCTGTCTCTGGCTGGAGCATGTTCCTCCTGTGAATCTGGTAGCTTCTGTCAGCACTCCTGGGAGTCCAACTCTCTCCTGAGTGTCCGTGGTCAAAGTACTCTCTCTGCAGGCCACTTCTCCTCTTGTGGGGAAGGAGTGCAGATGTCTGGAGCTCAAATCTCCTTCCTGACTGAAGATGAAGGCCGGAAACAGGGCCTGTCCCAGAAGCTATGTTGCTTCTGCAGTCTGCAAGCTCTCCTGCATAGACTGGTCCCAGGATAGCACCTTTGAATTTTTTAAAAGTCAATGAAACAGGTTGCAAGGCTGTTAAAAAGCTCTGAGTTTTAGAAAGAACTGATTTGAACAGCCTATTGGAATCCTAATTCCAGAATGGAAAAAAAGGAATTATGTTGTCTTAAGGAGGATGTAGGGAGCGGCAGTTGCTCCGGAATGGCAGTTGCTCTGGAATGGCAGTTGCTCTGGAATGGCAGTTGCTCCGGAATGGCAGTTGCTCCAGAATGGCAGTTGCTCAGGAATGGCAGTTGCTCTGGAATGGCAGTTGCTCAGGAATGGCAGTTGCTTAGGAACAGCAGTTGCTCAGAAAACCCGGGCTCCCTCTTCAGGCCCTCCTCAAGCAATAACCCCTCCCGAACGGGCAATATGCTAATGAGGTGTGGCTTGTGATACCAATGAATGGGCAATATGCTAATGGGTGTGGCTTGGTTCACCAATCCACATCCACTACGACACCCCCTCCCCTTCCCTGGGAGAGTATAAAAGCAGCAGCTCTGCTGCTGCCCTGGGTCCCGGGAATCTACAAGCAAGGCTCTCCAGAATAAAGCTGACTGAGAAGATCCCAGTGGTGGCGTGTCTTTCTTGCTGGTTGATGGAGGCGCGCCGCAGGAGGAGATTTTACATTTGTTCCAACCAGAAAAGAAAAGCTATGTTTTCTATTGCGTGGTAGTTTGCATATGCTTCTATTCAAGAAGTGGCACTATTTGGAGGTGTGGCCTTGTTGGAATACGTGTGGTTTGTAGAAGAAGTGTGCCACTGTGGTGTTGGCTTTAAGACCCTCACCCTAGCTGCCTGGAAGCCAGTCTTCTCCTGTTTGCCTTGGAAACAAGATGTAGAACTCTCAGATCCTCCCGCACCATGCCTGCCTGGATACTGCCATGCTCTGAACCTGTAAACCTGAACCTATAAAACTGAATCTCGGAACTTGTAAGCCAGCCCCAATTAAATGTTATCCTTATAAGAGCTGCCTTGCTCATACTGTCTGTTCATACTACTGTTTCACAGCAACAAAATCCTAAGACACATCCAAATTGTTGGAAATCCAAATTTGACAGGAGGAAACCCCCTGGAGATCTTGACTGCAGACAGTAAAAAAGAAATCAGCAAGACCAAGAAGGCATGTAATTTATATGCTGGCTCCTCTACATGGGAATAGCTCTGAGACTGGCTGAGACTTAAATATCCATATATTTCCATAAATCTTGTTGGCTACAGCATCCTCATGACTTATTATTACATGCCATCTTTTCATATGTCATGGATGGAGATTTATATTGAAGCTTGGTTATACACTCCAAACTAATTTAAGAAAGATGTCTTTCACTTGCTCACACAGAGCAGAAAACTATCTTTAACTGATATGTGCACAGTGTACATTTCATACCTGTGTTAATGCAGAAATGTGTATTACTTGTGAAAGTTTGTGTTTTCAGAGAAAAAGGACCAGACACCAATGAAGACAAAACAAGTAGCCCAGGTTATCCAGCCTCACATACTGCCTCAACTGCTGTTTCATCAAAACTTCTACTATTTATGAACTACCCAGTTCATGACAGTGTTTTACCACAGCAGAAAACAGACTGAAATAGTAACTTTGTTTAAATCTCCCCTAAGACATTCTAGAGGGCTTAGTTTATTCTTTCATATTTATTATAAGATTTTATCTGACCCATGTTATCTTCAACTATGATATGAATTACGCTTATTGTCTTAGTTTGCATTTCATTGCTGTGAAGAGACACTATGACCACAGCAACTCTTTTTTTTTTTTTTTTTTTTTTTTTTTTTTTTTTTTTTTTTTTTTTTTTTTTTTTTTTTTTTTTTTTTTTTTTTTTTTTTTTTTTTTGGTTTTTCGAGACAGGGTTTCTCTGTATAGCCCTGGCTGTCCTGGAACTCACTTTGTAGACTAGGCTGGCCTCGAACTCAGAAATCCTCCTGCCTCTGCCTCCCAAGTGCTGGAATTAAAGGCGTGCACCACCACGCCTGGCCCACAGCAACTCTTATAAAAACATTTAATTTAGTCTGGCTTACAGTTCAGAGGTGTAGTCCATTATCATAATGGTAGAAAACATAGTGGCACACAGGCAGACACTGTGCTGAAAATGGAGCCGAGAGGTTTACATCTTGATCCACAGATAGCAGAAGGGGACTGTGTGTGTCACTGGGTGTAGCTTGAGTATATATAACCTCAAAGCCTGCCTCCACAGTAAAACAATTCCTCCAACAAGGCCACACTTACTCTAATAAGGCCACACTTTCCAATAGTGCCATTTTCTATCATCTAAGCATTCAAACACAAGTGTATGGGGGCATACCTATTCAAACCATTACACTTGTCAAAATAAATTGCTACCTTAGTTACAGTTCACTGCTATGAAGAGATACTATGACTAAAGCAACTTAGAGAAGAAAGCATTTATTGGGAACTTGCTTACAGTTTCAGAGGTTAAGTCCTTTAGTCCTTTATTAAAAAAGACAACAGCCAAGGCATGGGGCAGGCAGGTAGAGATGGGACCTGGTGTGGGCTTTTGAAATCTCAGAGCTCACTCCCCTTGACACTACTCCTCCAACAAGGTCACACCCATTCCAACAAAACCATACATTCATTCATTCACTTATGGGTTTTGGGTATTTTGGGTTTTTTTTTCCCCATAGCCTAGCTGTCCTGGAATTTGCTCTGTAGACCAGGCTGGCCTTGAACTCAGAGATCCACCTGCCTCTGCCTCCCGAGTACTGGAATCAAAGGGGGCAACCACTTCCCAGAAAAGCTATACCTGGTAATCCTTTCCAAATAGTTCTACCAACAGGGAACCCAAGAATTCAAACATAAGCCTATGGAGACCATTATCTTTCAGACATCCCACTCCCTGGCCCCCATAGGCTTGTAGCACTATCATAATGCAAAATGCATTCAGTAGTACTTTAAAAGTCCCCATAGTCTTTCAGTTTTAAGACTGCTTAAAAGTCAAAAATCTCTTGGAGACTCTCGGTAATCTTTTAACTGTAACCTCCTGTAGAATCAAAAAGCAGATCACATACATCCAACATATAATGGCACAGAATAGTCAATTGTAAAAGTGAAGAAAGGCATAGTAAGGAAATACTGGATCAAAGTAAGTTCAAAAACCAGTAGGGTGAACTTCAAATCCAGTATCTGTATGTCTGATGTCAAAGTGTTTATCAGATGCCTCTTCCCTTCCAGCTTTCCCTCTTTTGGCTTGTTCTACATCCTGTCGACACCCCTACTTAGCCAGTATCCCCTGGCTCTGGTGTCTCTGAGAGTTTTCTTAGGGGTCTTCAATGCAATCTGGTTTCATTGTCATGGTTTCATACAATGGCCTCTCTGGGTCTCTATGCACAAACTCCCCCTGCCACCAGCCTAGCCTTAGCAGCTTTCTTGAACTGCAGAAGAAGGTTGCACGCCAGTTTCATGTAGATGCCTTGAAAGAACAGAACCAGGTGGCTGATTCTGTCCATTTCTTCTGCTTGCTGGGGACAGGAGCAGAATCTCCTTTTTGACTTACATTTGACTTGCTGATGGCTTCCGGGTTACAAGATTAACTGGGTGCAGCCTCACCCTAAGGGTACCAATTTCTGTATTCTATTTTGAATCCAACCTTTCTTTAAACTTCGTATCTCCTGGAGCACAAGACTTGGTTTCAGTATTACACTTCCTAGCGCATGTTTTCTCCTCAAACTGCATATTTTGTATTTCTCTTGCCGAGTTTGCTCCTTTTCATTTAGTTGTTTCAAAACTAGGACAAATGGCTGATGTGCCTGTCTATTTAATGTGAAAATGAACCTGGCCTCCAAGTTCTCCTTATCATCCCCGAGTCCCTACCTGTTAAGGGTATGACTGGATTAGCTTACCCTCTTACTCTGAATATGTTAGCCCAGGTGTAGGAAGCCGCTGCCTCGGCAAGGGTCGCGACACCCGCCGGAGCCTTGGAAAGGGCTGCGCCCGCCCGCCGGCTCCCGGGAAAGCTGCCGCCCGGACTCCCGGGAAGGCCTCGTCCGGTTCCGGGGAGCCTGCGGCTCCGCCCCATTACAAGATGGCGCAGGACCGGCAGGCTGCCAGGGAAGAGAGCCTAGTGCGCATGCGCAGCTCTCTCCTCAGGCCCTCCTCGAGCAGTAGCCCCTCCGGAAGGGAAAATATGCTAATGAGGCACTGCTTGTGGTACCAATGAACAGGCAATATGCTAATGGGTGTGGCTTGTGGCACCAATGAACGGGCCACATGCTAATGAGGTGTACCTTGGTGCACCAATCCGCATCCACTACGACACCCCCCTCCCCCTCCCTGGGAGAGTATAAAAGCAGCAGCTCTGCTGCTGTTCAGGGTCCTGGGAATCTACAAGCAAGGTGCTCCTGAATAAAGCTGACTGAGAAGATCCCGGTGGTGGCGTGACTTTCTTGCTGGTCGAGGGAGGCGCGTCGCACCCAGGGGCCCAGCCCTTCTCAAGAGGCTCCTCTACCCTTCTCCCAACATGGCTCAGGGTCATAACCACTCTGGACTCTCCTAGATGTGTCTGCCTCTGGCTATATTCTCTTTTACCTACAATAAACTTTCTCCTCCACCATACCTAGGAGCAGTCCTGTCCTGTCCTGCCAAATACTGTAACAGGGACTGAGAGATTCTGAGAGAATCTGGAGGCCAGGTACAATTTTACATTAAATAGGTACACCTCAGCTATCTGTCCCAAGTCTGAAACTTAATACATAATACATCTGAATAAGACTGATTACTTATAACTCTGTGATAGTCACTACACTAAGCTGCCTTGAAATCTCCTCTGCCAATGACATTGATCCAAAACACTTCAATCTGACCTCTGGTAAAATTTTAGGACAATGGCAAAAAGTAGCCATATTCTTTGCCAAAACAGCACTATAGTTGTTAGACCACTTGCTAATATTCATCCCCTCCTGAAACCTCCTGAGCAGGGCTTACATAGTCCACATTGCCTTCATTACTACTGTTCTCAATGCTCCTACTAAGATGGCCTATTAAGCCATACTTAAAACACTGAACCAATTTTCTAGTCCAAAGTCCCAGTATTTCATATTCCTCCAAAGAACAGCATGGTCAGACTTGCCACGGCAATACACCACTTTCTGGTACCAACTTCTGTCTGTGTTCTGTTGCTGTGACCAAGGCAACTCATACAAGGAAACATTTAACTGGGGGCTTGCTTACAGCTTCAGAGGGTTAGTCCATTATCATGGTGGGGAGAATGGCAGCAGGCAGACAGACATAGAAATGGAGAAATAGCTGAGAGCTATATTGTAATCCAAAGGCAGGAGGACAGGGATGGAGGGAGGGAGCAAGGGAAGGGGAAAGGGAGGAGGAAAGAGAGGGAGGGAGACAGGGCTGGCATTGGGGTTTTGAAAACTCAAAGCTCAACTCCAGAGACATACCTCCTCCAACAAGGCCACAGCTACTCTAATATGGCCAAACCTTCTAATCATGCTCAAACAATGCCACTAACTGAGGACCTTTCTCATCCCAACCACAACTGTTACCCCAGTGTGGTTAAAGGTCAGTCATGGGTATATTCCTGAGTAGACTGTAGATTCAACCATAAATAGATGAGATAAATCAACAAAAAGACAACTGGGGCTGGGGAGAGAGATGACTCAGTAGTTAAACTGCTTGCTCGCTGAGTCTAAGGATCAGAGTCTGGATCTTCAGAACCCATAGGCAATGCTGGATGAGCAAGGGTTTGCCTGACATTCCAGCCTTCCAAGGTAGAAAGAGAGCCCCAGAAGAAGCTGGCTAGAGAATTCAACAATATTCACAAACCCAAGTTTCACTGAGAAATCCTACCTCAGGAATAAGGTGGAAAAGCTATCTAAGAAGTAGGATTCTGACATCAACCTTGGGCCTCCCTCCTGCAAGCACACACAGATGCACACACATGCATACCAGACCACACAACATGAAAAATGGAAGGAGGAGGAGGAGGGAGGAGAAAGGAGGGAGTGGGACAGGAGAGATAGAAGGAGAAAGAAAGAAAGAAAAAAGACAAAGGGAAATAGTGTCTTTACCACAGAGATTAAGCACCTTTTTGGGTTGTTAGTAAAACAGACTCAATCCATAGTAAAATTGAAGACATAAATTTTAAAGCCTTTCATGGAATACTGTTTAATTCCAAAAACGCAAAGAAAAGTAAGGCAGTTAAAAGGCGGTTCCACTGGCTTGCTCTTGGTGACCTAGTAGCTGCTTACATAATCACCAGTTGCATAAAAGGTTTATGTCTGCACAGAAGGGTCCCAGCCAAGCCAGATCTCTCTTCTCTCTTTGCCTTCTCTCCTTGTCCTCTCTCATGTCTCCCTGTCTCCCTGCCTCTTTCTAGATGGCCTTTCATTCTCCGTCTCCCTGTCTCCCTGCCTCTTTCTAGATGGCCTTTCATTCTCCTCTTCCCCAATCAACTTCTTACACTAGATCAATAAACCTCTTACATTGTATCTGCTGTATGGTGTAATTTCTCAGGGGTACAACTTGGCACAGCCTGACAAGATTACACCCCCACCTCAATTTATCTTATGAAAGACTAGACTTGAGCATGCATCCAATCTGAGTGATACAAATAGAGAAAACATAAAACTAGGCTATATTAGAAGAAGAGAGTTTTTTTAAGGGAAAAATAAGTCAGACCAAACGGTTCTGAAAGAGAAAGAAATAGTTTAACTACCTGGGGGAAGGGAGGACAAGACACACTATTCTGTTATTTGTTAAAAGAAAGGACAGCATTATAGACCAAAAAAAAGTTGAGAAAAGAAGAATTCCATTGAAGATTAAACTATTTCTCTCAGAAATAGAGCCTGGAACTACAGAGTTTTATAAGATTCTTTTTAAAGCTAAATAATTTTTCCTTCGAGCTAAAGCCCTTCCTTTAAAGGCTAAGGATGAGTTTTTCCTGCATTATTAAGTACTTTAAAGGGCAATAATAGTGGGAAGACAGGAGTGGGATAGGCGACAGTGGGATGTATCTAGAAACTTATGGAAATAAGACTCTAGAACTCAATTCTAAACATAGATCTCTAATAATTTCCAGTGTGGAAAACTCAATTTTAAAAAAGCAATGGAAGAACAACTACAAATAGATCATCTGGAACCAAAATCAAAAGAGATGTGCGCGTGTGTGCGCGCGCGCGTGTGTGTGTGTGTGTGTGTGTGTGTGTATACCTCATCAATGTCCCTTTTACCTACCAAATGCAACACACAAGCAAGTTGGGGCTGCTTGAAATACATTTGTGCTACAAAGGGGAAAAGGCACTAGAGACACTGTCCATTTTGCTACAAATGAGTAAGAACGTGTTTGCTGCTCCTTTGTTCAAAGTCTGGAAAATTCAAATATCCAGGAAAGATAAAGTTTTAGGGGCACCCTCTAAAGGTGACACCACAGGCCTTAAAGATATCTGTTATATTCTCCAGCTACTACCAATTAAGAATGAAGAGGGAAAAACTCCTCCAGGAAATAGATATACAGATAGAGGAACTCCACAATGGGATAGGCTTAGAAGAGACACATGCAAGGTACAGAACAGTTTGGAGGTGCAGAACTACAGAAGATTCAAGGTCACAATCTGCTTTGCACAACCACTGGCTGCAAATGGGTAGGTAACTTCTCCCATGAGGGAGAGAAGCTCTGTCACTCAAGAGAACTTGGGACCCTTCAGCCACACAAGGTCCATACAAACAAACAACAAAAACACTGAGCCTAAGCCGTGCGTGGTGGCGCACGCCTTTAATCCCAGCACTCGGGAGGCAGAGGCAGGCGGATTTCTGAGTTTGAGGCCAGCCTGGTCTACAGAGTGAGTTCCAGGACAGCCAGGGGAACACAGAGAAACCCTGTCTCGAAAAACCAAACAAACAAACAAAAAAAACCTGAGCCTTAAATATGCAGAATGAACATCAGACAAAGAAAAGAAATGCAAGGTAATCAGTCTATGTGGCAAATTTCTAACATTTTCCACAAGAAGAAAGAATGAAGTATATGCTAGAGAAGCAGCAGTATACACAGACAAACATCTCTACTTTAAGAGATAAATGGTGCCCCTGGAGAGATAATTCCTCCCATATGGGTTTTGTCTGACACCCTAAAGACCAAAGATTGGGGGTGGGGTGGGGGTGCATGCAACCTGTTATAGCCAAAGCTAAGACTTTTTTCTTTGAAAATTATCTGTGCTGAGCTAGGTATGGTGGCACACATCTTTAATTCCAGAGGCAGGGGAATCTCTGAGTTTGAGGTCAGCCTGGATTACAGATCGATAGCCAGGACAGCCAGGGCTACACAAAGAAACCCTGTCTTGAAAAACAAACAAAAAATTATCTGTTCTGTCAAGCGATGTTTTACATTTTACTTTGTATTTATTCTCTCCCATTGTGCAAAGTTATAGTATGATAGATGAATTCAACATGCCCTTTTTTCTTTTGAATGAAGTGAAAATCAAAATATGTTCTCTTTCAATTCCCTCAGACCTTTTACCTCTGCTCCCAATATTAATGTGCGCATGTACATACACACAGACAAAGAGAAATAGAGAGAACATTCCAGTAGATTTATAGTTTCTTCTTAAAGCAGCAGAATCTATTTTCAAAGGGTCTTAATCTCATTTGGGAAGAGGAAGGGACCAGTGAAGGATGGAGAGAGACAAAGGGTATTGTGATGGGCCTGGTGCTGTTCTTGCGAACCAATCCCCTAATGAGTAAAGGAGCCAATCACTGGGTGAATAGGCGGCAATTCTGGGCTGGACAGAGGAAGAGAGGAAGCAGGAGGGGGTTGGGTCCATTTTGAAATGGGACAGCAGAGGGGTAAGCTGTAGCTAGCTGCTGGAGTTTCCCGGCATCGTAGTGGATCCACAATGATTCACCACCAGAGGAATCAGATTTTAATAGGGCTTACAAGATTAGGTTTTAGTTGTTGCACCCGGAGATTGAGTTACCATTGTTTCTGAACTAAGTTGGTGTTGCATTTTCCTTCACGAGGCAGCTCATCTGGGTTCAAGAGAGAAAGGTACAGGTGGCAAAGTGTGGGTTTGCCTGATATGCACCATAAAGGCTGTGGGGGATGTGAAACACAGGGTTGGCATGGTAACGACCTGCCAATGGGAACCTAGCAAGCTGGGTGGAAAGACTGAGGAGTTCTGAGTCAGTCTCCCACCAGTGCATGGCCAGCCAGGCGCCTGGGCAGAGAGTTGGAGGCACAAGCACAGGAACGTGTCTGTCCACCTTTTTAAGTATTTCTCACAACAAAAGGGAGATAATGTGTAGGGATAGGAGTAGGTGAATACAACCAAAGAACACTGTATGTGTAGAGAATGTAGGAATGAAACCCATAAGCTGGAGAGATGACATGGTTAAGAGAGCTGACTACTCTTCCAGAGGTCCTGAGTTCAATTCCTAGCAACCACATGGTGGCTCACAACCACCTGTAATGGGATCCCACACCCTCTTCTGGAATGTCTTAAGACAACAACACAGTACTTACATAAAATAAATAAATAAATCTTTAAAAAAAAGTTTAAAAAATTGTATACAATATGTGCTCATGTTGATCTCCTATAAGAAAAAAAGATCTAGCCAGGCATGGTGACACACGCCTTTAATCCCAGCACTTGGGAGGCAGAGGCAGAGGCAGGAAGATTTCTGAGTTCGAGGTCAGCCTGGTCTACAGAGTGAGTTCTAGGACAGCCAGGACTACACAGAGAAACCCTGTCTCGAAAAACAAAGCAAAGCAAAACGAAACGAAACGAAACGAAAAGAAAAGAAAAGAAAGAAAAGAAAAGATCTAATTTTATATAATTTTATCTTGTTTTTTACTGTCTCTCTACCTAGCCCTGCTTCTCCAGGAGAGAAAGCATACAATATGTAAGTACTTGTTGACTTGGCTGACCTGGAACTCACAAAGATTTGCCTGCCTCTAGCTCCAGAATGCTGGGATTAAAAGTATGTGCCACCACACCTAGGTCATATAACTTCTATAGAATGGTTTCTCTGTTGCCAGAATGAATAGGACAGGAAGGCAGGATATTTTTAGCCAAGTTTACACTAAAATTGAAGCAGAAAGATTTGCAATTTGGCCAGAAAAGCCTGTGTAAAGTTGGAGGCCAAGAAGACCTGGTTTCTGAAAAGTTAGAGCTATTGTTAAGAAGCAACTAGAAACTTAGCATCAGGACAACAGGAAAGATGCCTTGAGAGCTTCTCAAGGACTGGCCAAGCTCCAGCCACTCCAGGCTCAAAGATCTGGATGTATTAAATTCACTTGAATGACTTCCTCTTAAGAAAAGAGAACCTTCAGGACACCCTGCTCCCAAAGGGCTTCCTAGGAAGTTGGTTTCCTCAAGATTCATTTCACTGTGCTCACTCTAAAATCATGGCAGTCTTAGTCTGTAAGTGCCTGGTTACTGTCTCAAGCTGTAGTTGGTGGCAGAACCTAGTGCTGTGATAATACTGTTTTATAGGCACGACCCGATAGATGTGTGGAGCCTATGAGGACAACAATGCACTGGTTAAGGTTTGGAGGCTAAGTCTGGAGGTCTCCTTTCTTCCTCCCCCGGGCTGCCTTTACCAGGACGTAATCCCTGGCTGAGCAGCACTTGAGGGCTCTGTTACTTACTAAGTCCCCATAGATCTTCCATCCATCTCCCAGTGAACTGTTCCCTGGACTCAGTGTAAGTGTTTCTGCTCAGATAAAAGGGCATCCTGTGACAAGGGGGGCAGGAACCACACAACTCTGAAGTGCAACAGTGTCCCAGTAGAAGGACATCCTGAGACACAGAAGCTCAGGAACCTTACAGCTCTGAGAGCAGAAGCATTGCTGCTCCCAGGGGAGGGTGTCCCCAGCTGAGCTGAGCAGCCTGGGAGCCTCAGCCCTGCTCCTTCTCTTCCCTTCTTCCCTTCTTCTCTTTATTGCTTTTTCTTGGCTTCTTTCTACAAGTGAGTCACACCAGGCAGAAAATCTCATGAAAGAATTTATTGGAGGGTCCACGGTGTGGGGGGATGAATCCAGGAATGGCTGCTCCTGGGAGTAGTCAGCAAGAAACTGGACAAGGGGACAATGCTTATATAGGAATTCTGAGGGATGGAGCTTCTCAGGGCAGAAATTTCCAGAGTGAAGACTGGAGGGATTTCAAGTCGTGAGTTTGGGGTAGCATAGGGATTTTTTTTTCACCACCTTTTCCCTGCATCAGGCCTTGGTTATGATGGGAAGTCCTTCACGGCTACAGCTGGCTTTTGCAGAGGTGCCATCTCTGGTGGAGCTACTGGGGCTGAGGAGGAGGCTGGAGAGCTGCCACAGTGGACAACTCCTGCAGTGGTGTTTCAGGAAAGCTGAAGGAGGAAAGCTGTGGACAGCTACTCATGCTGGAAGTAGGCTGAGGCAGGAAAGGCAATGAGCCACCACGGACAGCGACTGTGAGGCTGCAGGCTGAGATGAGCTGCTGAAATGGTGGTTCCTGTTCAAGTGAAGACACCGCAATACCTTCAGCCTATAGCTGTTACAGGAGCTGTCCACGGTGGCAGATCTCCTCTCCAACCTCAGCAGGATCTGTCTCACAGGAGCTGTCCACAGTGGCGCATCTCTTTTCTTGTCTCAACAGGAGCTGTTCCTTGGGAGCTGCCTTTCCTGCCTCAGCATACAGTCCTCATAAAATACCAGTGCAGCTGTCCCACAGGAGCTATCACAGGCGCCACCTCCTCTCCAGCCTCCCCAAGCAGCTCCACAGATATGGTGCCTCAGCCAAAGCCACCTGCAGTCAGGACTTCCCAGCCTAACCCAATGGGCCTAATGCAAGGGGAAGGGTAAAAAACTGCCACCAATCCCTGAGCTTCCCACAAAACTCCACCAATCCCTGAGCTTCCGACAAAACTCCACCAATCCCTGAGCTTCCCACAAAACTCCACCAATCCCTGAGCTTCCCACAAAACTCCACCAATCCCTGAGCTTCCCACAAAACTCCACCAATCCCTGAGCTTCCTAAACTCAGTACTTGTAATCCTACCAATCCTCTATCTGGAAATCTCTTGCCTTGAAAAGCTCCACCTCCTATGAAATCCTATATAAGCCCTGCCTTTTGTTCAGTTCCTTGCTGTCCACTCCTGGAAGCAAAGGGCAGCCATCCCTGGATTCGTCCCTCCACGCCCTCCAATCATCAGATTTTACCAAATGAAGACTCAGGAGCCAGATGCTGTGGTGAAAGCCTGCAAGCTCAGAGAGGCCCAGCTGACCTTCCTACTCCACAGATGTCCCAGAAGGAAAAGACTTTCTCCTTCTCCACTGTTTTAAATATCTTCCAACTCTGTCCCTCCTTTCTGCTTATGTTCACTCCCTCTCAGCTGGTTGCTTGTTCTGTCCCTCGACCTGGGGTCGCTTTACTCTTGGATTAAAGGTGTATGCTAGGGTGAAGCCACACAAGTACTTGTTTATAATAAACAGAAAGTTCTTGGGTTAACAGTGTCTTGAGGCTAAGCCACACCACAAGGTTTTGTCAGTTCACAATCCTGGGGTCCACAATGTGTTCAAATATCCTGCAACACTCCAAGAAATCTCTTTTATGAGACTTGCTGCCTGGTGTAACTGTCTCATTGGAAGAAGCCAAGGAGCAATAAAGAGAAGAGAAGGACAGCAGAAGTGGAGTGGGGCTGAGGCTCCTCAGCTTAGCTGGGGATGTCCTCTCCAGGGAGCTGCAAGACCTCTGCTGAGGTCAGAGCTGTGTGGTTCCTGGGTGTCCAAGTCCCAGGATACCCTTCCATCTGAGCAAAAAACACTTATAATTTTAGCTAGCAAGCCTATCCAATTCTCAAATAGGCTTTGTGTTTCTCTCACAGAACTCCCAATAAGAGGTTTAACATAAGGTTTTAAATGGTAAATATATTTGAACTCATTTCATAGTAAAAAATGCAAATTATGATACTCTAAAGACATGCCCCTCAATATATTAAGAAACACATAGACATTAACATAAAAAGGTACATTATCTATATATGAATAACAGTGATTATGATCCAGCCTTGTAGAGCCTTCTCATTATATTAGTTAATGAAATTAATCAAAACAAGAGGTTAGGGAAATCAAATGACAATCTAACTAAATAAGATGCCATTGTTCAGCCGGGCATGGTGGCGCACGCCTTTAATCCCAGCACTCGGGAGGCAGAGGCAGGCGGATTTCTGAGTTCGAGGCCAGCCTGGTCTACAAAGTGAGTTCCAGGACAGCCAGAGCTTCACAGAGAAACCCTGTCTCGAAAAACAAAACAAAACAAAACAAAAAACAAACAAACAAAAAAAGATGCCATTGTTCACTCATTAGAAGAGCTAAAGCTGTGTGCATTTGGTACAATTATGTTGGGAAACTGGAGAACTGTGTGCTAAAATCAAATGTGGTATCCTTTCTGTAATAACTCTAACTTTCCTCCTTGGCATTTGCCAATAAAAGCATAAACATATACACACCATTAAGACATTAAAAAGCATTCAAAGCAGTGTTCTTTTCTTATTCTTTAAGAAGTTCGTATGTGTTTTTGATGATATTCTTCCCACCAACTCCTCCCAGAACCTCCCTACCTCCCCAACTTCATGTTCTTTCAGTGTTTAGAATTTTTCCCCCTTTTCCTTTCCTTTTTTCTTTTTCTTTTGAAACAGAGTCTCATTTCATAACTAACAATACACTGGATAAATCATGATATATTTGTATAATGGAGAAATATCATATTCCATAAAGAATTAGCTACTTAGTACTACATAGTAAAACACAGATAAGCCCACTAACACTGGTTTTAAGAAACTGAAGCCTGATGCCAGGGCATACCTCAGTGTGGTGTAGTGCTTGCTCAGCATGTACAGGGCCCTGGGTTTAATCTCCAGTGAGGTATAAAAGAAAAAAAATGGAAGCAAAATAAACCCAAGTATACACTGCATGATTCTATACTTACTTATAAAAATAAATTCATAAGGTAATGGTAATTATCATGGGAGAAAGCAATTGAGAAGGTACAAGAAACCGTTTTTATATTGGTCACATTTTAGTCCTATTGTTAGGAATGTATTCACTTTATAATTACTGAGTTTCAGATTTGTAAAACTTACACTTAATCAGAAAGTTCACTTTAAAAACAAAAAGACAGAAATGACCAAGATGATGAAGGAAAAAGCACAAACCCCAAAAAGCTAAAGCTGCTGTCTGCGTAGAATGCTACTCCTATAGTCTGTACCAAAGCTAATGCCGAAACTTACATACACTGGTAATTAAACAATGGAACAAAGGTGGACCCTTTCAGAAGTAACTAGGTATTAAGGGCTCCATCCTCAGGAACACAGTATGGCTCCTAGGAGAGCGACTTAGGGGCTGGAGAGATGCTTCTGTGGCTAAAAGCTCATACTGCTCTTGCAGAGGACCTGGGTTTGGTTTTAGCACCACATGGGATATTTCACAAATGCCTGTAGCTTCAGGTCCAGGGGACCTGATACCCCTGAAGGCACCTGCAGTCATATGTACTATCTACTATCTACATGTACACAATACTCTTTAAAAAAATTTTTTTTTAAAACTTTAAAAACAAATGAGTAGCTTCATTGTATGAGTGAATTTTTATAAGAATGCCTGTCACTTCCCTGAAAACTCAGTTGTTCTCTAAAACAAGGCCAATTCCTTTCTGATTTTCATGGTGGATTGTATAGTACCCAACAGATGCTGAAGAGATATTGGTAATGTCTTGGACCTCCAAAATCGAAAACTAAATAATTTTTTCTTCATAATTACTAACCTTTGATTATTTTGTTATAGAAACAAAATAATGACCTCATAGCAGTACATAAAAGAAATGACCAAAATTGTGTTAACTAAATCCATAAACAAATTAGCAGGTAGGGTAGGGACTGGAATTGTGGTATGCTAATCACCACCTGTTTGGAAATCTTAAAAGAATGTTTCAGGGTCTGTGCAGAGGGCTATTGTCATCCAATCATTCATTTCCTTCATTGGCAATGCAATAAGTTTTAAATTGAAACAAAATATAACCCAAATTTGAGATACAAAGTATTTACGAAAGAACAAGAACACTTCTAAAACTAAAGCCTTTTCTTGGCTTCTGTTTCAACCTACCACCATCAACTGCCCTTGTCAGTCATTCTTAGTTAAATCTTTCCTATGTCATGAGCAACACTATATGGACAATAACTACTACAAAGTGAAACTATACATCTTTTTTAAAAATGTGATTTTCATGAAAATGGCCCCCACAGACCCATAGAAGGTGGCACTGTTAGGAGGTTTGGCCTTCCTGGAGGAAGTGTGTCACTGCTCAAGCCAGGCCCAGTATCTTTTTCTGCGGCCTGCTGATCCAGATTCAAAATTCTCAGTTACCTCTTTTAGCCCCATGTCAGTCTGTGTGCTGCCATGTTTCCCACCATGATGACAATGGACTAAACCTCTGAAATCTGTAAGCCAGCCCCAATTAATGTTTTCCTTTGTAAGAGTTGCCTTGGCCATGGTGTTTTGGAACTTTGGACTAGTAAAGTAGTTGAATGTTTTAAGGTTTTAATGATCCATAATAGTAGGAACACGGACAACAGTGGGTTAATGGGGTGGTGGGGCTGGCTCTAATGGTTCCAGAGAAGAATGTCAGTAAGTGGGCTAAAGACAATGTGTTTGATATTTTGGAGAAGAATGTAGCTGCTTTCTACACTTGTCCAAAAATCTGCCTGAGGCTAAATTGGAAAGTAATAGATTAACAGTTTTGGCAGAGATTTCAAAATATCCTACTATTAACTGTGTGATTATCAGAGCCATTTTTATATAGATCTATAATAAAAAGGAAGAATATGAGCAAGGAAAATATACAAAATGTACAGTTTGAGTAGAAAAGGGGCACCAGGAAGTGTAATGAATGGTCCTTGTGCTCAAGGAGATAAAAAGTTTAAAAGGCCTGATTCTAAATGTAATACAAGGAGTGGTAACCTCAGGGCAAGACTCCATCCAATTAATCTTTCAACTTGTGAAAAAGTTTAGGGCCAGACACAGTAGTATACCACTTTAATCAATCACTCAGGAGGCAGAGGCAGGTAGATCTCTGAGTTCAAGGTCATCTTAATCTATAGACCAAGTTCTAGGACAGATAAGATTAAGCAACAAAGGAAACCACAGTGAAAATGTTTTGTAGAAGAGGTTCATGTTCCAGCCCCAGCAAGCATCAGAACTTGGCAATAAAACCATAAAACAAAGATACAGGAATCGATTAAGGTGATTAAAATGCTATAGGAGTCTATAATAGCTCAAGAAAACTACACAATGTAATTCAATACAAAATGGTACTATGCATCTTTGTTAATGCAGGAATCCCCCCACATTGATAAAAATGCTACAGGAGTCTGAAATACACCCAAGTCAATGATGAAAAACCATAAGACAGATTAAATTAGCCACAGTAAAAGGGTCAGATCCCCAAGTGCTCACCAAATATCCATATTCTTCTTTGTATTCAATAGCATAACCTTGATTTTTCAGTAACTCTCATAACTGTATTTCTATTTTAACAAAAAGATGTCACAATATTCTAAAGCTAAGTCTAAGAAATATGAATTAATTTTAAAATCAAAGAATTAAATAACATATTGGTTCAGACCATCTTCTGGGAACACCTGATGCTGTGACTTTGTTGCAGGCTATCTAAGGAATGAGGTAATGCTTTACAAAGCCCCAGCCCACAGATGCCACAGTTCGGAATAGTAGGAGTATACCAGAATGAGCTTAAACAAATGTAAGCACCAGTGAGTTTGATTTAATTACCACTAGAGGTACACATCAAAGACACTTGCAATCTCAAATCATCAATTCTGTAGAGCTCAAAAAAGTTACACAAAAAGAACACGAATATGAAAAGAGATACATTTTAATAAAGAAGCCAGCCATTCGCAGCTATTNTTCTAGGAAGGGGTGACGTGCCCACATTTTGATCTTCCTTCTTCTTGAGTATCATGTGTTTAGTAAATTGTATCTTGGGTAGTCTAGGTTTCTGGGCTAATATCCACATATCAGTGAGTACATGTTATGTGAGTTCTTTTGTGAATGGGTTATTTCACTCAGGATGATGGCCTCCAGATCCATCCATTTGCCTAGGAAGCAATAAGTTTTAAATTGAAACAAAATATAACCCAAATTTGAGATACAAAGTATTTACGAAAGAACAAGAACACTTCTAAAACTAAAGCCTTTTCTTGGCTTCTGCTTCAACCTACCACCATCAACTGCCCTTGTCAGTCATTCTTAGTTAAATCTTTCCTATGTCATGAGCAACACTATATGGACAATAACTACTACAAAGTGAAACTATACATCTTTTTAAAAAATGTGATTTTCATGAAAATGGCCCCCACAGACCCATAGAAGGTGGCACTGTTAGGAGGTTTGGCCTTCCTGGAGGAAGTGTGTCACTGCTCAAGCCAGGCCCAGTATCTTTTTCTGTGGCCTGCTGATCCAGATTCAAAATTCTCAGTTACCTCTTTTAGCCCCATGTCAGTCTGTGTGCTGCCATGTTTCCCACCATGATGACAATGGACTAAACCTCTGAAATCTGTAAGCCAGCCCCAATTAATGTTTTCCTTTGTAAGAGTTGCCTTGGCCATGGTGTTTTGGAACTTTGGACTAGTAAAGTAGTTGAATGTTTTAAGGTTTTAATGATCCATAATAGTAGGAACACGGACAACAGTGGGTTAATGGGGTGGTGGGGCTGGCTCTAATGGTTCCAGAGAAGAATGTCAGTAAGTGGGCTAAAGACGATGTGTTTGATATTTTGGAGAAGAATGTAGCTGCTTTCTACACTTGTCCAAAAATCTGCCTGAGGCTAAATTGGAAAGTAATAGATTAACAGTTTTGGCAAAGATTTCAAAATATCCTACTATTAACTGTGTGATTATCAGAGCCATTTTTATATAGATCTATAATAAAAAGGAAGAAGATGAGCAAGGAAAATATACAAAATGTACAGTTTGAGGAGAAAAGGGGCACCAGGAAGTGTAATGAATGGTCCTTGTGCTCAAGGAGATAAAAAGTTTAAAAGGCCTGATTCTAAATGTAATACAAGGAGTGGTAACCTCAGGGCAAGACTCCATCCAATTAATCTTTCAACTTGTGAAAAAGTTTAGGGCCAGACACAGTAGTATACCACTTTAATCAATCACTCAGGAGGCAGAGGCAGGTAGATCTCTGAGTTCAAGGTCATCTTAATCTATAGACCAAGTTCTAGGACAGACAAGATTAAGCAACAAAGGAAACCACAGTGAAAATGTTTTGTATAAGAGGTCCGTGTTCCAGCCCCAGCAAGCATCAGAACTTGGCAATAAAACCATAAAACAAAGATACAGGAATCGATTAAGGTGATTAAAATGCTATAGGAGTCTATAATAGCTCAAGAAAACTACACAATGTAATTCAATACAAAATGGTACTATGCATCTTTGTTAATGCAGGAATCCCCCCACATTGATAAAAATGCTACAGGAGTCTGAAATACACCCAAGTCAATGATGAAAAACCATAAGACAGATTAAATTAGCCACAGTAAAAGGGTCAGATTCCCAAGTGCTCACCAAATATCCATATTCTTCTTTGTATTCAATAGCATAACCTTGATTTTTCAGTAACTCTCATAACTGTATTTCTATTTTAACAAAAAAGATGTCACAATATTCTAAAGCTAAGTCTAAGAAATATGAATTAATTTTAAAATCAAAGAATTAAATAACATATTGGTTCAGACCATCTTCTGGGAACACCTGATGCTGTGACTTTGTTGCAGGCTATCTAAGGAATGAGGTAATGCTTTACAAAGCCCCAGCCCACAGATGCCACAGTTCGAAATAGTAGGAGTATACCAGAATGAGCTTAAACAAATGTAAGCACCAGTGAGTTTGATTTAATTACCACTAGAGGTACACATCAAAGACACTTGCAATCTCAAATCATCAATTCTGTAGAGCTCAAAAAAGTTACACAAAAAGAACACGAATATGAAAAGAGATACATTTTAATAAAGAAGCCAGCCATTCGCAGCTATTTCAGCATAAAAGCCAGGAAAGATATAAGCATTGAGAACATAGTATCTATCCACTGCAACCAGAGCAGTGTGCCAGCTTGTGAACAAAGAGAAGACTGCTGCGACCAGTGTTTGGCTTTAAGAAATCAGGAGTTGGTATCTTCCGAAATAAATCTTAAGATTCTTCTGCTGCCCATACTCACAGCAAAAGCACCCGAAAGGCGAATTAGGTTTTTCAATCACTCAAGCTTATGTAGTGCCTTGTCCTCTTGAAAAATAGATTTCAGAGTCAACAAACTGACAAACATCCCCAGAATCCATAATGTGTTCTCTACCAAGTAAAACTCATGAAACCAAAAATCAACCAAGTGGTGTTCCCCTGCTTACCGGTCTATCGGAGGTTATAATCTAGTCAATTCAAACACCTATCTACCGTCTCCATCATTAAGCCGTGCCATTCATAACCCACCTTTCAACCAAATGCGGTTCCTCCAATACACAGCAAAAATCAAAGACAGCACAAAGAGATCCTCTTGGTAACAGTGGCGCCAGAACCCTTAGAAAACTGCTGTTTACTGGTGACTGGTGTCGCCCTAAATGACAGGTGATTTATCAACTTGTGCCACTTGGGTGACAGGGCGGCGGGGCGGGAAGCCTCCCTCCCAGAGCTCCAGATGACACCGCACGGTAACGGGAGGATCCAGGCCTCACGGGGAACTGGATGAGACCGGTTACACAACCGCCCCGAAGGCCCCCCGCCCGCCGCAGGAGTCCCCGTCGAGCGTGCCTCGGAAGCCCCGTGGCGGAGCAGGCCGTCAGCCAAGGCGTCGGTCCCGGACGCCAGCCTCCGCCGGGCCCCTGCCCTCCGCCGGGCCCCTGCCCTCCGCCCCGCACCGCCCGCACCTGTTTCCTCATGTTGTTCATGACGCCCATGAACCCCGCCAGCAGCTTGGCTTCTTCGCGAGCCGCAAGTTTCTTCTCGGTTTTCTTCTTGCTACTCTTTTCCACGCCGGAGGTGGCCATCCTCTCTTTGCCCTCTGCGGGTTCGCGGCGACGGTTTGCCCGCCACCCGCGGCAGTCTGGAGCACGGCTTCGGCGGCGGAGCGCGGGGAGCTGCAGGAGCGCCGAGGGAGGACGAGACGAAGCCAACTCGGCCAGGGTTGCAAGCGAAGGGAGTCCCACGCATGCGCACTGGGTCGGGCGAGGGAGGGGGCGCTCTAAGGAGGAGGGGGCGGGGCAGTGCGTCACAGCCACGCGACGTCCTAGCAACCGGCTGCGTCGCGCGGTGCGGCGTTCTCAACAGTGGGTACCCCGGCCAGATCCAAGCTCGCCTGTGCTTTTCTTCTACCAAAGGCCGAGTTCCCAGGCTTAGATTTCGTGATGATCTATTTTGGATAATTGTGTGATAGAACAAACTAAGACGTCTCCCCATGGCGTAAGCTCCCTGAGAACAGGGTCAGTTCTTCACTGTCTTTTCAGACTGGGGCTCATTGTAGGCGCTCAGTAACTATTACATGAAAATTGCATACTGCAAGGCAAAGGTTATTTAAGATAAGCACAAGAATTGCTTGTTTGAGGTTAAGAAAGCAAAACCATTGTCCTATCGATTTCTCCTCTCCGTGACTTGCCTGCCTGTTTAGTAGGCTGTCTTTCTCATTAAAACAGACCTGGTGGGAGATGGTAGTGGTGGAGGCAGAGGGTGGTGGACCACTGAGAGAAACCCTGTCTGGAAAAAACAACACAAAACAAACAAACAAAAAAACACAGAGATCAGGTGTCAGTTCCAGCCAGCTTTATTGAGGTTTCCTGGGGAGTTCTACTGGAATACAGAGTTCAATCCTAGAACTCACAGAAACATATTCATAATGAGTTTATTATTTTGCTGTTTAGGAATAGACAGGACTGAAGTCGTTATTTCTAGTAATAAACTTTCTACATAGCCTCAATTATCTAACTAGATGTATGAAGGACTAGACAGAGAAGTTTATGTAAAATGATCTAGACCGCTGTTGATCTAAAACAATAACTGCTTAAAAGAAAATTAAATTATTCTAAGCCGCATAGGGTCAGCAATGCCTAAAAAGGGATTCAACATATCCTGGACAGTATGTTTCTTTATAAAAGATATTAGATAAACATTTATATCTATCTGCGGGGGGTGGGGGTAAGAAGAAAGTTAATCAAGGCGTTTACTAGATACACACTGGTGGGTGCATCAAGTTGGTGGACCACAGCACAGTGGGAAAATCCTTGAGGAGGTTTTAGACGTCATACACACACACACACACACACATATATATACACACACACACATATATACATATATATGCATACATATATACATATATATATATGTGTGTATATATATATATATATATATATATATATATATATATATCCCCCTTTCAACATTTTTTTTTTTTTGGTTTTTCGAGACAGGGTTTCTCTGTATAGCCCTGGCTGACCTGGAACTCACTTTGTAGACCAGGCTGGCCTCAAACTCAGAAATCTGCCTGCCTCTGCCTCCCAAGTGCTGGGATTAAAGGCATGCGCCACCACACCTGGCTACAACATTTTTTTATTTAAGATAACTTTTAAATTAAATATATTCTGATCATATTTCCTCTCCCTCAGCTCCTTCCAGATCTTCTTCCTGTCCCTACTCACCCAACTCTAACTTGTTTGTCAAACAAACAAATCCAATACTGTAACAAAACCAAGAAAATATATAAAATGACACCCCAAAAGAAAAACAAACACCAAGTTGTAACTAAAAAGTGCATGTGTGCTTGCGCACGCAAGTGTACACACACACACACAAAGCTGGAGTCTATTATATGTTTGTTAACTACTCCTGAAAATGAGACCTCCTCTGGAGTGATTGGTATACGCCAGTGTCACGCCATTTAAAAAAACTGGTTTCCCCTCTCCAAGCAGGTATAAATGACAGTTTAGTTCTTACCTTCGTCCTAGTGGCTTTCATGCATTCATGCATTCACTTTTTAAAAAAATACAACAAAATGGGCTGGAGAAATAGCTCAGTAGTTAAGAGCACTGACTGCTCTTCTGAAGGTCCTGAGTTCAAATCCCAGCAACCACATGATGGCTCACAACCATCCATAATGAGATCTGATGCCCTCTTCTGGTGTGTCAGAAGACAGCTACAGTGTACTTAATAATAAATAAATCTTTTTTAAAAATACAACAAAATAAAATATAAGATAAAACAAGACCCATTACTTTGAGATTGGACAAGACAACCTAATGGAAGAAAACCCTTGAGAAGACACAAGAATAAGACACTTGTTCACAGACAGGAATTTTAAAAACAACAACAAAAACCCACTAAACTGAAAAGCCATATTATCTAAGCAAAGGACCTGGTGCAGACCCATGCAGACCTTGTCCATCCTGTGTCAGTCTATGTGAGTTCCTGTGAGCTTTGCTCATACTGATTTAGTGGGTCTTGTTTCCTTGGTGTCCTCCATCCCCTCTGGCTCTTGTGCTCTTTCTGTGCTCTTTCTACCTTCTCTTTTGCAGAGTTCCCTGAGCTCTGATGGACGGGATTTGTTGGAGACATCCTGTTTAGAGCTGAGTGTTCCAAGGTCTCTCTCTCTCTCATTGTAATGCCTGGCTCTGGGTCCCAATCTTTGTTTCCACCTGCTTCAGGAGGAAGCTTCTCTGATGATGGCTGAACAAGGCACTAATTTATGAGTACAACAGAATATTTTTAGAATAATAAATATTATTTGTATTTTATTACTACACTGTTTTCTTATCTTTTCTCTCTTTTTAGACTAGTATTATTTGATTTTATCCTAGGTCCCTGGGCTATCTAGTCTCTGGTTCTTGGCCACCCAAATAGTGTGGACCACCCAAGCAGAGTTGGTTGGTTACTCCAGAAGCTTTGTGCCATCATTACCCTAGCATAACTTGTAGGCAGTACGCCATTGTAGATAAAGAGTTTGTTGCTGGTTTGGTGTTTCTGTTTCTATTTTGGTAGCGTGAAGAATACCTTCTGTACATAGCACAAAGGGGCAAAAGCTCTGTGTAGGTTCCAGCTTGACATTCCCATGTTCAATGAGTTGTATGGATGCTGTCTTCAGCAGTAGGGTCTTGCTGTCAGTTTGTGGAGAGCAGCCTATCATCTTGGTAACAGCCTGGGTTGGTTGGGGGTTACAATAAGGCCCCATTGGCCAACAGCTCAGTGAGATGTAACCCAATCATGGTCCTGGAAGTTTAATTTGATGACAAGAGAAGGCCAGCTGAAACTCTGTGTCCCCTGTTATTTGGTGATTTCTTTTAGATCAACTTTATATGTGTATGTATTTTGGGAAGTTTCTGCACTCTTAACCTTAGGAAGGTAGAAGCCAAGGGTCGCTAAGCTTACATTCTGATTATGAGAATGTTGGAGCAGTTACAAACATTGATGTAAATGGATAATCTGAGCGCAGGATTGTGTTGACTCCCTTTACATCATCCCGTCTCTCCACATTCACAGCAGTCATGCAGTCTGCAGGATCTTTAGTGGAGATGCTGCTTCTTCAGAGAACTTTGGTACACATTTTGAAGCATTATGCTTTCTCTTGATTAGTACAAGCAATAAGGTAATAATAGAGAAAATAGCAAGTACGGATCTGTTTTAACAAACCAGAAAGATGTGTTTCTGTTTACATGATTTTTTTTTAACTTAGGGATTCTCTAATGTCTGTTTACTTTAGCTAGTTGATAATTTGAGGACTTAAAAGTGGCATGTTAACAGCCAAAATTACTTAACATAGAAATTGAGAAAAAACAAAATGAAACCATATACTTTATTAAATGAAGCAGAATGCTGGAGAATGAAAACCTAATTCTAAACCTCTGGAGACAGCAAGAATCCATGATTCAAAGTCAGAAGTGAAGGCGATAAAATAGAGTGCTATTTCTAACAAGGCAAAAAGAAACAAGAAAAAAAGCACCTATGACTCCCTCCTCCCATTAAGACCTGATTCTCAGACATTGCTCTTCTCTTCTCTCTCAGTCTGTTCTATAAAATCTACTCTTTGAGGCCAGCAAGATGTCTCAGTGTTTAAGGAGACTTACAACTAAGTCTGATGATCTGAGTTTGATCCCTGAAACTGCTCTTCTGGGTGGACAGAAAAGCACACACATACACACACACACACACACACACACACACACACAGAGAGAGAGAGAGAGAGAGAGAGAGAGAGAGAGAGAGAGAGAGAGATTGTCTATCATCTGTCTATCTGTCTGGCTGTCTGTCTGTCTGTGGTGGTTTGAATAGGAATGCCCCCAATAGATTCATATATGCGTAGTTGTTAGGGAATGGTGCTTGATGCTACTTGACAGGGATTAGGAGGTGTGGCCTTGTTGCAAGACGTATGTTGCTGGTGGTGAGCTTTGGGGTTTCAAATGCTCAAGCTAGGCCCACTAACTCTCTCATCCTGATGCCTGGATCTGAATATAGAATTCTCAGTTATCACGTCTCCCTGGATGCTACCGTGATCCCCACCATGAGGATTACGGACTAAACTTCTGAAACTGTAAGCCCAATTACATGCTTTTTAAAAAAACAAACAAACAAAAAAAGTAAAATAAAAAGAAATAAGAGTTGCCCTAGTCATGGTATCTTTTCACAGCAACAGACAGTGACTAAGACATTTTCTATCTGTAAACATCTATCTATATTAAAAATCAGGTCACCTTAGAAACACACAAATCCTTCTTTCCTCAAGGTCACACCTGAAAGAATGCTTGCCAAAAAATTGACCATAAAAATTTTAGACACAAGCTACTTTAATCAGCACAGAAACTTTGATGGTCTATTGTAGGGCATGTGGGACCTACAATAAATAGTACGGCATAAGGCAGGCATCAGAACTGGTGAGGCTGAATGAGCTCACACCCCAGGAATCTCAGAACTGAGAATGGCAAGAGTGGAGCCGTTCCCTACCTGCCTCGACCTGCTCTGCTACACTGAACCATGACAACCCATGAGGACTATGAGCACTGGGGTCACATAGCACACACACCTGGAGTTCTCCATGCTAGTAAGGTATCTAGATAGCCTTGTGCCTTCTGCCAATGAGCTTCCCCTCCTGGGTATTTTCTCCCACAAAAGATATATAATACTTGGTTCACCCTGAATAAAGTGTATGGATTCATATCCACCATCAAATAAATCAATATGAACAAGCAAGGATTGTCTCAGAGCTGCTTCATTAAGGATCACCACAGGGAAGGCCTTTGATTAAAGAACCTTGCCTAAGACTCCCAAGGAAGGCTTTTTTCCCCTCCAGACGCTCTTGGCCCTTGCTCCTAGTCATACTGGAATTTGCTAGTTCCAGGCTCCATCTTCTCCCTCCTGCCTGGTACATAGGTGCCCCAAGAGAAAAGGTAGACCACAGACCCCAATTCCTGACTCCTCTCTCAGCAGTAGACCTGGCGCCTAGGTACCCAGAGAAGAGACCGGGAACAATTATGGACCCCTGTTTCAGACTTTGCCCTGCCTTCTTCCGGCAGTGTGCCAGAGGTGTCCAGAACCCCCCCCCATCCCCCAAAGAGACAGAGTCAAGTACGACAGTCTAGGTCTCTTTTAGGTCCTCTGAATTTCCTCTATGAAGCTCTGGCTGACCTAAGGTGAACACATAGCCTGCACACTCAGTAGACTTTACTGAGAAAGGCTTTAAAAATACAAAAACAAGCTGGACAGAGGTGGCATACACCTTTAGTACCAGGACTTGGGAGGCAGAAGCAAGCTGATCTTTGAGTTAACCTGCTCTTCAGAATGAGTTCTGGGACAGCTAGAGCTGCACAGAGAAACCCTGTCTAAAAAAAACAAAAAACAAAAAACAAAACCACTTAAAACAAACAAAACCAAAAACACTGGACAACCAACATGTTCACTTGTCAGGTTCTCATATGCCCTTTAAAAAACCATAAAGGTCTGTCCCTAACGGGGTTTAAAGTGCTCACTGTAGGTTATAGCCTGCCATCTTCCAACTCTGCGGCTTGAAATGAAGCTCTTTTTTCTTTACTTTTCCTTTCAACTCATCGCAGCTAAGCACTTGATGTTGGGACAGCCCTTTCACATATCACAAAATACAGAAATTCATGGAAAGACCATGGAATTTAGAGTCCATAGGCAGTAGGGAGATTATACAGCACAGACATTAAGTGTTGCCTGGATATAAAATAAACATCCCAAGATACCCTGTCTTGTTCTCCTTATCTGTTAAAGTAGAATTTGATACCAAACTGGCAAGAGGATTTTTTAAAAAATGCTTAAGATGCCATGTGGGCTATGGAAAAGGAGGACACCAAGAGGCCTGTCTGCCGCGATGCCTTGTGGCTCCAGCATAGGGAAACACCTAGGGGTCCACTAACCATACTGCTTGCCCACAGCAGAAGCCACTGCAATCTTCAAGTACATGGTGGGCAGATGGGAGAGAGAGGTAGAAAAGTTTGAGCATAATGAAGATGGAACTTGTACTGGCTAGGTTTGTGTCAACTTGACACAGCTGGGGTTATCACAGAGAAAGGAGTTTCAGTTGGGGAAATGCCTCCATGAGATCTAGCTGTGAGGCATTTTCTCAATTAGTGATCAAGGGCCCCTTGTGGGTGGGACCATCTCTGGGCTGGCAGTCTTGGGTTCTATAAGAGAGCAGGCTGAGCAAGCCAAGGGANCAAGGGAAGCAAGCCAGTAAAGAACATCCCTCCATGGCCTCTGCATCAGCTCCTGCTTTCTGACCTGCTTGAGTTCCAGTCCTGACTTCCTTTGGTGATGAACAGCGATGTGGAAATGTAAGCCAAATAAACCCTTTCCTCCCCAACTTGCTTCTTGGTCATGATGTTTGTGCAGGAATAGAAACCCTGACTAAGACAGAACTGGAGACTGGAGGGTGGAGAGGAATACCACGTCGTGAGTAGCCTGCCGTGCCACCTGAGGCCATACTGCCACTAAGGACCATATCAGGGTTTATGGTCATGCAGCAGCAGGGGTCTGTGCTGCTGTTCCTGGCTTATACTACCGAACTAAAGACCATGCAGACATCCCTGGTCTAAGCTGCCACCTGGGACTATGTTGATGTCCAAGGGCTATTCAGAGCTGGCCCTATCCCTTACTGGCTGTGGCACTCTGGAGAGCTGGCCCTATCTCTTATCAGCTGAGAAGTCAGAGGAACTCAGGAGAGCAGACCCTGTACCTCACCTTGATACCACCGCTGGCCCTGGTGGCAGGGGCAAAGGTCAGCTGGCCCCAGGGCATGAGCGTGAGAGAGCTGGCTCCACCACTCATTTGTCATGAGGTGGCATGGGCACAGAGAAGATGTCCCCTACTTGCCACCTGAGGCATTTAGGAGAGCTGGCCCCACCCCTTGCCTGCTACAGAATGTGGGAAAGTGGGTCCCGCACCTTGACTAGGCAGTCCAGTAGAGCTGGCTCTGGTGGTATGGATGCAAATGAGCCAGACCCAGGATGGCATGAGAGTGAGAGTGTTGACCCTGCCCTTACAGTTGCAGCATTGGATGAGCTATCCCTGACAGTGCTGGAGAGCTTGCTCTTGTGGTGTGGTTGTGGGAGAGCTGGGGGGCTGATGCACTCAGCTACAGCCCGGGCTTTGAGTGGTCCACCCTAACATCTACCTCATCTGTGAACTGCTGGAGTGTGTTAAGGGCTGTTCCTGCAGGTCCAAAGCTGCAGGATCTCCATGACACAGGGCAACAACAGGATATTCCTGAGGTTCAGGATTGATAGTGTAGCAGAAGCCAGAGATCTCAAACCAGACCACTGTTCATTGCAGTGAATATTTGTAAGTCAAGATATGTGGACAAAGGGGTATACTATATGACACATTGCAGCCTCCATGGTGAAAGTTTTTATGCTTTTTTTAAATTTGGGGGGTTTTTTGAGGGGGAGGTTTCAAGGGCAGAGGGTAGATACAAAGGGAGGGAAGATGAGTGCAATTGGGGTTCAACATCTCACCAAGAATCAATAAAAAGTTAAAATAAAAAACCTTAGATTGGTATCAGTACAAAGTGCTCAGTATTACCTTTCTGAGTTAATAATAGAATTATTTAACCAATAATTTCCCTAAATGTGCCCAACAGAATTCTCATCTCACAACCCTCCCCCTTCCTTCTATAGTTTGCTCCCTAGGAACACACCTGAAGACCAGATGGGCTTGGCCAACCCTGCTTTGCCTCTCTCTGCTCGTTGTCCTCATAGTAATGGTAATGCAGCACCCTGATGTCTTCACCTCATTGCTTCAGAATAAGGTGTGCTATAGACTTTATGCCCATGACCCCAACAACAGAAATCCCAGAACAGAGTGTTTTCATAGTCTCTCCACCATCATAGCACATGAGACATGAACAGATGAGATGCCATCTGCCTGGGCTACTTTTCTGAGCCTTGGAGGAGCCATGGCTCCCAGGCTGCTGTTTTTGCTGCCTATTTGTGAGTAATTAATCTGCTTTGTCTGTCTCATTGGATTTATGAAAAATGTTAGCCTTTGCCAACAACTCCAAGAAGTATCTAAAAAAAATCACCTTCCTGGAGAAAATCTCACATATATTTATATTTCAGGATTGGAGATTGGTGGCACCTATTGTGAGAGCCTATTTGACTTAGTTGAAATGTCAGCTCATTTAAGCTGACCTTAGGTGGAATTGTTTTTTATCCCAGTTGTTAACCTTGAATCTTATCCCAGTTGGTTCCTGCCAGTCCTTCCCCGCTTGCATTACTGTTTTGTTATCTTGCTGGTGTGTCACCTAACTTCCCTATTTTCTTCTGTATAAAAGTCTGATGCTCAATTTGACAAATTACACTCAGATCCATACTCTTTTGTGTAGTCTGTTTGTCACTTGCCGAATCCTTGCCTCACTTGCTCCAGAGAACTCGTGCCATGCAGACAAGGGGCCTAAGAGGGTCTGTGGCACTAAAGCTGTACTTGATCTGTGGGACTTGACCTCTAATTGCTTCAGCTGTTGGACCCAGGCTGAACACACACACACACACACACACACACACACACACACACACACACTGGTAAACCTTGGATTATGGCATCAAGTGCTCTCTGGACCTTGAATGGAGGGACCGTGGTATTTTGAATGGAGGGACCGTGGTATTTTGCTGTTTTGCAATTCATCTCAGACTGGGTACAAGGGGCTGAGCCTCACATGGTCTGGACTATTTATATAAAAAGCCCAGAAAGACAATCTGTAGAGAGTGTAGGAACACAAAGCAAAGCTGAAATCCTAGGAGACTCAGAGGAGACATTAAGCAGTGGGTGAAATTTGCTGAGGTTAACCAAGCTCAAAATTCATTATCTCTAGCTTGAGAAAAATCTACTTGCAAGGTTGTGGGGCTAGTAATGTGTTCACATCATTTGGTTTTGTAAAATTAATAAAAGATGTTAATTACAATAGTTTGAACAGTGTCTCATTCCACCAATTTCCTCCCTAACACACTTTTATTTTCAGGGTGAGTTGAAGTAGCCATAGGTATTTTGGGAACTTAAGGACCAATACAAAGTTGAAAGTCCTTTTTTTTTTTTTTTTTTTTTTTTGGTTTTGGTTTTTCAAGACAGGGTTTCTCTATATAGCCCTGGCTGTCCTGGAACTCACTTTGTAGACCAGGCTGGCCTCGAACTCAGAAATCCGCCTGTCTCTGCCTCCCAAGTGCTGGGATTAAAGGCGTGAGCCACCATGCCCGGCTTGAAAGTCCATTTTATTGTTGCCTAGTGGGCTATCTATTTGCAGATCACACTGAGGTCTGCACAATAAGCTCTTTTCAGACCTTTGCATGTAGGATTCTCTTCTTATGCCAACCAAAGGTGCAGGACCAGAGATACTGTGCTGTCAAGTTGAGGTACAGGGCCTGCTCTCCTGAGTGCCTCTGACTTGAAGTTTGAAACAAGTTTGGAAGCTGTTCTATTGTAAATTCCTCAAATCATCAGCTATGTAGAAACTACAAGGCAGAAATTTGGCACTACAGTCATGAGTGGAAGGAATAAAGTTGTCATGTTTATATGGTAAAGCATAGCATATGCATAATAAATATGAGCTCAACTTCCAGAATAGCAGAGCAGGGCCACTAGAAACCCCTCCCTCTGTAATACCAACAAGAACATTGGGAATTGTCAAAATTAACTTTTTAAGAATGCTATAAATTAACTAATTATAGCCACCAGGGAGTGTGTATTCAATAAAACTGGTTTAATTTCTGTAATAACAATGAAACATGACATTTCAACTTTCAATAATCCTTTTGCCTGTCCCCAGATTACCTGGAAATCAGTAATCCAACAACTGTGGTGGCAATGCCACCAACAGCCTAGAAGCCATTGGAGGAGCAGGGCAGGATAAGGTCCTGCTGCCCCAGCTCCACCAAACCCAATTTCTGGACTTTCTCTTTTTTTTTTAATTAATCATTTTATTCATTTGCATTTCAAATGATATCCCCCTCCCAAGCTCCTTTCTTCCCCCTCCCCTTTGCTCTATGAGGGTGCTCCTTCACCTACTCACCCATTCCTACCTCACTGCTCTAGCATTCCCTTATGCTGGGGCACCAAGCCTCCACAGGACCAAGGACCTCCCCTCCCATTGATGTCAGATAAGGCCATCCTCTGCTACATATATGTCTGGAGCCATGGATCCCTCCATGTATACCCTTTGGTTGGTGGTTTAGTCTCTGGGAGATCTGGAAGGTTCAGTTAGTTGATATTGTTCTTCATATGGGATGGCAATTCCTTTCAGCTCCTTCACTGGGGTCCCCTGGCTTAGTATGATGGTTGGCTATGTCTGCATCTGTACTGGTCAGGTGCTGGTAGAACCTCTCTGGAAACAGCCATACCTGGCTTCTGTCTGCAAGCACTTCTTGGTATCAGCAGTAGTGTGGGGGTTTGGTGTCTGTAGATGGGATGGATTCTTTGGAGGGGTGGTCTCTAGATGGCCTTTCCTTTAGTCTCTGTCCCATTTTTTTGTCCCTGTCTTTCCTTTCAACAGGAACATTTTTGGGTTAAATTTTTTGAGCTGCGTTGGTGGCCCCATCCCTCAATTGGGGGTCATGCCTATCTACCGGAGGTGATCTCTCTCTACAGGTTGTATCTCCCCTATGTTGGGTATTTCAGCTAAAGTTATGAAAGCCTCTCACTTCCCTGGAGTCTGGTACTTTCTAGTGGCTAGAAAGTAGTTCTCAGTTGACCCAATTTACAGCTTGTTTTGTACCAATAACCCTGTCAACAAGACATTTCATAAAAATAATGGCATCCTCTTTTGAGTTGCTGGCCAGACCTGACTCCCGAGCAGCCCCTTGCAGAGGCCCTTAGTTACTCCCTCTGCCTCTCCTGAGGTGTAAGGTAAGTCCTTACTGCAGAAGACACCATGTATTTCAGATGCATGGCACAGAGACCCCCAAGCAGGGACTGACCTGAATTCCCCTCCCCAAGGACTAGCATTTATGGAAACAGAAGGCATCATGAAAGCTTGCAAAAGAAGAGGACACCAACAGCCACCAAGCTATGACAGCTCTGAACCATGCCAATGACCAGCAGGACACAATAATCCCACGGGTGTAGTAGTGGCACACGGTAAACAACTGCTCTCTAATTGAATGTAAGACTTGTCCAAAATAAAAAAAAGGGGGGGGGGGATACCATGCTTAGTACTGGATGCCTACCTAACTGCTAATCCATGCTAGTGAAAACATGGTTACTGGAGGAAAGTCTGCAAAATCCCTAACAATCCATAAGCATTTGTCTTTATCCACAGTAAGTCTTGACCCTCATCAATGAAACTTCTCTTTGCAACAAAGGAAAACTACTTCAGAAAACCACAACCAATAGTCTGCGGAGTTGTGGATATGTATCCACATATTCAGAGTTGTAATATGTATCCAGTCCCAATGGATGCATCTACAAAATATTCCTGCATCTAAGGCTCAGAGAACATTATAGAAGAGAGGGTTGAAAACCAGACAAGCTAGAGAGTCAGGGACATTTCTGTGGGATGGAATCTCCTAGTAACATTAGAAGTTCTACCAATACAGTCTCACCCAAATATGAGCTGAACAGGAATGGCACCAATGAACATGCCCAGAGAGAGACCTTATCCCTACACGAAGAACTCCAGCCACCTAGAACGTTGGGGGTGGGGAAGGTGGTCCTCCCTAGGGAAGCGCATGCCAATGTTCAATGTCAAATGGTCATCCCTGAAAACATGTATACAACTAACAATATATGGGTTCAACAGATTATATTTAGGAATATATATGTGTATACAAAGACATATTTGCATGCCATCAGAGAAGTAAAAAAAAAAAAAAAAAAAAAGACATAGTAAGATACCACTTCATACCGCTCAATTAATCCTATCTTTGGAAAAGACTGACCACATCATGTGTTGGTGAAGTTATGGAAGAGCTCAATGTGTACACTGCACTGAGGATATGAAACAAACATGGACCCTGGAAAACAGATTGTCCACTGCCTGCTAAATGAACCAGCTATTCTGTTTCTAGATGCTTACCCAAGGAAATGAAGACATATGCTCTAATAAAGACAAAACTTTTATTTAAAATAGCCTAAAATGGAAAGCAATTCATTGTTTACCAGGTGAAGAGTTTGAGAAAAATGATATATCCATACACTGGAAGGCGGGTAGAATATTCTTAATCTGGAAATCTGAAACCCAAACAGCTGCAAAATTCAAAACTCTTTGAGCACTAACATGATAACATAAAGTCTGTATTAAAATAGCATCCAACCTAGGAGCTGGAGAGATGGCTCAGAGGTTAAGAGCACTGGCCGCTCTTTCAGAGGTTCAATTCCTAGCAATCACATGGTGGCTCACAACCATCTATAATGGCATCTGATGCCCCCTTCTGGTATAAAGGTGTATATGTATATGCTGCATAGATTCTATCTATGCAAATAGAGCACTCATATACATAAGATAAGTAGGAGTGTTCAACCTTCTGGTTTTTCTGGCCCAAGTTGGATGAAAAAGAATTGTCTTTTCACACATAAAATATCTTGAATCCTGGTGTGTGTGTGTGTGTGTGTGTGTGTGTGTGTGTGTGAAGTTTTTAAATACTTAGATATTAAAATATTTGAAATTTGGTATAAAATTGCCTTCAAGTTATGTGTACAAGGTATTCAAAATATAAATTAACTTTGTGCTTAAACTTGGGCCCTATACCCTGTACACGCACATGAATATACCACAGATATTCCCAAATCTGAAATGTTTCAAGTCCCAAGCCTTTCAGACAAGGGATAATCAACTTGTACCATGAAGTAATAGAAAGGAATTAGCTATGTATACTTAAGGTACTGAGAAAAACAGTATCCAAAGCATAATTCTACTTAAATAAGGATTTAAACAAGGCAAAGTCATATTTTATAACAGAAAACAAATTACTGGACTATTGGGGTGCAGGTTGTACACAGGACACACAGGGAGGAAGGACCAAGAAGGAACACAGGGAGGTGATACTCCCCTGTAAGCTTCACTGTCTTCACTGGAATGATGGTTTTGCCAATTCGTAGCAAAAATAATCAAATCACACATCTCAAGTATATGTAGTTAATTGTATGCCCATTATACTTGAATTAAACTGTTAAACATGAGTCCATGGTGGCTTTTGCATATATGTGGCATGACACTTCATTATTTGAAAAACTTAGTACTTGGCTTTAACTAACACATTTAAGCTGATTTTTAAAAAAAAACACTGGGAAACATGGTAGTTAACATTAAATTAAATTGTTGCTGAGGTGGGTTTTTTTTTTTTGCTTGTTTTATTTATGTATTTATTTTGCAATAGGGTTTTTTCATATAGCCTAGGCTCACCTCAGACTTGAAATTCTCCTGTGTAACTTCTTAATTGCTAGAATCATGTGGTGCAGTTGACTTTTTTTTAAAAGTTTTTATTTTAAGTTTTATTTTGTTTATTTTAGTTTTAATTTTATTTTATGTGTATGTGTTTTTTTGCCTGTGCATATGTCTGTATGTTACTTATGTGCTTGGTGCCTATAAAGACCCAAAGGTGTTATTTTGTTTATGCCCTGGAACTAGAATGACGGAGGTTGGTGATCTGCCCTGTGAATTCATAAAAGCAAACTCTGGTCCTCCTGAAAGGAAGCCCCAGTCCATGATTAAATTTTTTTTCCTCCTTGTTCCGGTCAACCCTGCTTGTTCCGCTCGACCCCACTTGCTCCCACCAGCTCTGCTTGCTCCGATCGGCTCCGCTCGCTCCAGCTGTAAGATCTAACCAGAAATACCCCTATTTCAAACACGGGTTGTTCGTGCACCCCACGAATCACGAGACCTGTCTTGATGCAAAAAGCATGAGGATTTTTAATCGGAGCTCCGGGACGACCCGTATCCCACGCAGGGGACAGGGGGGTCGACCTCGTGGCTCGAAAATCAGGAGCTTTTATAACAATGGGGTAGGGGGNTTTTTTTGTCTGTTTTTGTTTTGTTGTTGTTGTTGATGATGATGATGTTGTTGTTTTTCAAATCTATATTGCCAATGGGACAAATGGGCATTGGGAAATTATCAATATGAATAAGCAGATTATTTTTTAGTATTACTTTCAAGCCTTAATGAGGTTGCACATCTTTCTGTGTGTTTATTGGTACCTGTGGTTTTCCTTTGTGTGGTGCCTATTTGTCTTGGTTCGCTTTCTCTTGGGGACTTTTCTTTCTTGGTTTGTATGTAATCTTTGTTGATGTGGCTTTTAGTCAAATTGAGCATGAAGTCATTTGCATGTAAAAATGTTCAGTAAGTCATTGCAGATGTAGTGTTGGATCCCCAAGGGAAAGAAAACCAATGAACAAAAGCAAATGGAAGTTAAAGGAATGAAAAGGATCCAGGGGAGGACTGAGTGACCTGGAAAAACGCGTCCTTCAGTAGTAACCCTAGCCAGACAGACTTCCTGCGACAACCAATTTAGTGTGGCATACATGCCTGCAAGAAGTCCCCAGGTTGCTGATGTTTATCAAAGTGTCTGCTCTACTCTGGCTGTTGTTGGTTTTTCTTTTTTTATTTGTTTGTTTGCTTTTTGGTTTTTTTATTTTATTTTTTTCCTCTTGGCGAACTGCAATTTGGTGCAGCCTCTTGAGACTCTGCACGGGAAATCTGGAATGTGCTGCTTCTGCAGCCGGCCTAGATGTCTGTCGCGGTGTCTCTGAAACCCAAGATGGCTGAAGATGGCCATGCTCAGTCTTGCTAAAGACTGCCCGTGCAGTTGCCACTGTTATTGAAGCCAAGCCTCAGGACTTCTGTCACACACGAGAGCAAGGTAAATAGCTGTGGCTTATGTGTGCAGGGTCACCTGCCCTGATTACTACCTGTCACCATAGACATGGTGGCAGGTAGCGACGACGGAGTTGCTAGGTCAGGCTCCAGCTGCTCTCCATTGTCCTCAAGCTGTGCTCACATATTCTCAGACTTTTTACGTGGTCTGCAAAATAGGATATTTTAATATTTTGCTCCTAAGTAAGTTTGCCTTTCTCCCCAATCCTGTTAACTTAAGGCTCCACAAAACCTAAAGCCACCCCTGATTCCAGGCAAAACTCCATGAGAAGTGTTTCTGTTGGGCCTTTTGGTTTTCATCTTCTTTTTAACTGTTAAGTGGCAGGTAGGGGAACAGAATCAAAGCGGTCTGACTTCATCCCTGCTTCTACTTCCTGGTAACTGCAATGTAAGGCTTGTGTGTTGGCTAGTTTTATGTCAACTTGACACAAGCTAGACTCATTTGGAAAGAGGGACTCTCAACTGAGAAAACGCATCCAGACGATTCACCTGTACCTAAGTCTGCAGTGTATTCTCTCTTTTTCTTCTTTGTTTCCTCCCTTCCTCTCTTCCTTCCCTCTTTCTCTCATTTCTTTAATGTTTATTCAATGCAACACAATCACCATCTTCAGTGAGGTGGCTGACCACATCCACTTCCAAAGTTGTCTCTAAACTGGAGTTCCTTGTGGAGCCAGCCCCAGCCTCAGCGTTCTTGCCAGCTCCAGGGCCACAGCACTCCTTCTATAGGTGTCTCTGTCTGCCTCCCCTCTTGTGAATCTTGCAAGTCGCTCATCCTCTGAACCTTTGGGCAGAGACCTGCCAGTCCCAGGACGACTGTTGCTCAGGGTGGCAGGCACAATCCTCCTGAGTAGGTTGAAGTAGTCTTGGAGATACTGGATGCCCCTGTTTGTTAGGGACCAACAGAAATGTCTCCAGGCAAACTACTCTTTCACATAGCCTCAGAACTTGAGAGATAGCAGGGCATCCATTACATGAAGATTGGGCACATTCTTGTCCCAGCTTGGGTTGTTGGAGCATGTGGACATCTTTCTTGGCAACCACTCCTTCCTCAAAAAGAAGTTGCTAGGTGGCAATCTGGTTGTTCTTAGGCATCAACATCAAGGCAGCTTCAGGGTCTGAGGCGGAAGCTGGAAGGGAAGAGCATGTGTAACTCAGTGTCTCTTCCTGGACTGTATTTTCTTAATTACTGATTGACTTGAAAGGTCAAAATCCTGTTATGGGTCTTATTGTCTTGTTAATTGTAAAGATAGTACCTTGGAGGTATTCTCTTATCTCCCTCAGAGCTATTGACTACCCCCTCTGAAGTAGGCTTGACCAAGCATAACCTTGAATTTGAAAGAGGAAGCCAGAAGTGGGCTTGGCTCTGAATTTGATTGATTTAGGCAATCACTAAGCACTATTTTTTTTCTTGCATTTCTTCAATTTAAGGTTTTCTGAGGGAGAGGATTGCTTGGCTTCAGTGTAGGTAGAAAAGGCTAGACCATGAGCCTTTACCACAGTACATTTCCCCACGACATTGAAAGAATAATGTAGAAAACATTCTTTCAAACAAGATGGTAAACCATTCTATCAGCACGTTCCTATAATCCCAGCATGTGGAAAGTGCAGACAGGAGGATCAGGAATTCAAGGTTATCCTTGGTTATGTAGAGAATTTGAGGTTGGCCAGACAGTGGTGGCACATGCCTTTAATCCCAGCACTTGCTGGGGAGAGGCTGGCAGATTTCTAAATTCAAGGCCAGCCTGGTTTACAGAGTGAGTTCCAGGGCAGCCAGGGTTATACAGAGAAACACATGCCCCTTCCCTTCCAGCTTCTGCCTCAGATCCTGCAGCTGCCTTGATGTTGATGCCTAAGAACAACCAGATTGCCACCTAGCAACTTCTTTTCGAGGAAGGAGTGGTTGCCAAGAAATATGTCCACATGTTCAAACAAAAAAGAAGAGAGAGAGAGAGAGAGAGAGAGAGAGAGAGAGAGAGAGAGAGAGAAAATTGAGGTCAATCTAGGTTACATGAGACTGAAGAACTGGCCAGGATGAAAAACTGGCCATCCTGGCGTCCCCCTGTCTCTTAGAGTTAGCTATTACCTCAAGCTGCTACCTGGGCCTCTTGCTGATGTTTGAACTAGCCAATCATGTGAAACCGCGCCAATCCCCCCCCCCCCACACTCCATTTACTATATAAACTTATAATTTTCGAGCCTCATGGTCGACTCTTCCACCTCTTGCATGGGTTGGGTGTCATCCTGCGGAGCTCCGTGAATAAACCTCCCTCATGTGTATTACATCAAGATGGTCTCTCGTGATTCCTTGGGTGCACGAACTCCTGAGACTCAAGTGGGGTCTTATTCATGGACCTTACAAGACCTTGTCTCAAAAACAAAACGTAAAGTAGCAGTGTTTAGACTCTTCAGATATATCCATTTCCATGGTTGCATCCAGGAATGTGGTAGTTCTTTTTCCTCATATAATTAACATACAAACAAAAATATTTACTCTTCCTCTTTCAGCTGATTCCTAAACTAAAAAAACAAAAAGTGGAATTTAGTTATAACCTCATCCTCATCTAAAAAGATTGGTGTGTGTGTGTATATGTGTGTGTATAAGTTCTAAAGAAAGAGTCAGGAGTGAAAAGCAGTCTCTAAATATCCTCAAGAAATTGAAATCAAATAAAGTTGATGTATTTCTTATAATTACATAATTGGCTGATTGCCTGTGGGTCATACACCAATTTATCTCAACCATAACTTGTGAAATTGAAATGCCATTCTTAGTTTAAAAAGACACCATGACAATAAGTCATGCTACGAATGGATCTCAGTCCAAGGCATTTAGTTGTGCCTCACATTTGTTAAAGGAAAGTCAATGTGGGCTCTGATAGCTAGAGTATCTCACAGCCACCTTGATTCAAATGTGTAAGTATGTATGTGAAGCCTAGTTGGGGCAGAGTGAAAGACTGTAAACACAATCTTTTCTCATTATATAAATTAACAAACACTTCTGATTATTTTGCCTCCTTCAAAGTCATTTATTAGCAACACACATAAAGTTAAGAGTGAGTGTCTACTGCCTTACACTTCCTAACCCAGGCATCCTTGGAAGTGGATTATAGAGAGTAGCTCAGTACCTGAGGGAATTCTGAATGTAGGAGACCTACTTCTTGCTCCCGGGTACTTTCCAGTGCTGATATCAGAAGCCAGCAGGAGAGTGTTCTGCGATGCTCCACAGCTGAAGGGGATAGATTACTTCCTGAGGAGGACTGAAACTTGTGAACAGAATAAAAACATATTGCCGCAGCTGAGTGCTCATTCCATGCTAGCTAGCCCCTGTGAGTAACATCTATCCTCACTGCCTCATTCCACGAGAACAACAGCACTCGGCAGAGGGAATATTACTAGCTTCGTTTTGCAGGTAAAGAAATAGGTTTTGAGGAGCCGGGCGTGGTGGCGCACACCTTTAGTCCCAGCACTCGGGAGGCAGAGGCAGGCGGATTTCTGAGTTCGAGGCCAGCCTGGTCTACAAAGTGAGTTCCAGGACAGCCAGGGCTATACAGAGAAACCCTGTCTCGAAAAACGAACGAACGAAAGAAAGAAAGAAAGAAAGAAAGAAAGAAAGAAAGAGAAAAGAAATAGGTTTTGAGAGCTTAAGCAACCCACCTTAAGACACAGAGAGTGGCAGACAAGGTTGTTTACCTGTCATTCTCAAGCTCTGGCTTGGATCTCAGCACCACACAGATGCGTGTAGCAGTGCATGCCTGTAACTCCAGCATTTGGGAGGTGGTCAGCTATACACGGAGTCTGAGGCCAGCCTGGGTCAGACACTGTGTCAAGAAAGGTGGCAGGCATGGTGGGGGCACATTCTTGTGCCCTGACATATCCACTCCTGATATATCCAAGCACAGGAGCTTTGGATAGGCCTCACCATCATCCCTACAGACACACGGCCACAGCCTTGAATGTATTTATCTGCATATTCATATATGTATAAATATATATGAATCTGTGAAATTGTCAAAGTAAATTAGAGATATTTTATCTTTCAAAAGGAACTTGGAGTGGAAGCTAGGTATGAGGGTGTCTGCTTCTAATCTTAGTACTCAGGAAGCTGGCACGGTACAACTGTGAACTCAAGGCTGGCCTGGGACACACAATGAGATCCTATTATACACACACAAACAGAGAGAGAGAGAGAGAGAGAGAGAGAGAGAGAGAGAACACTAGCTTAATGTTGTTTTTTTACAGTTTCCTCACAGGAGGAAAATGGACAACATGCAGTGTTTTAGTGGAGGTGTGGCTGGGGCTGGGGGTGAACAGCACAGGCAAATTGAGCCCGGAAGCCCACTTTTCTACTCTACTATACTAATCCTGAATACAGAAGTAGGTTTTCTCCAGTAGAATCAAACAGTCATTGACTGAATGAACCTGAACAGGGCAGATCAGAGTCTAACAACTCATGGTTACCTTCTTACGACCCCAAGTCTTGCTGCCTCCCAAGCACTTCTCAACTGCTGCCTTGATGCTCACACCCCAGTCCCTATCACAGACTGTGGAGGCCACAGACCACCAGAAAACCTGCAATTCCTTGAGTCCTCTTCTCTGTCCATATCCACATCTAAACATCCTTGCCTTACTCCTCTACGTGTGGATGTCCATCTTTGAAGAACTGGGCCAGATGCTTTACTAAGCTTGTGCTAGAAACTGATGAAGCAAAGAACCACACAAGGAGCTGAGTTTTTCTTTAGGGAAGCAAGCCCCTGAGGCCTGAAACACCGCCTCACTGAAGCAGTGATGCCTGGAACTGCACCTGAGTGACTTCACATAGCCATATTGCCCAAATGAGCATGTGAAATCTATCAAGAATTGAGGACCATGTAGTAAACATGGTCCTCATCAGCCATGAAGAAACAGAAACTGTACGAGATACTCTGGGAGATGCCAATAAGGAGAGGCTCAGCAAACTTGTGGGACTTACAGTTTCTGTCCACAGGAGATATCTGTGAGAGTGCTGATCCCAGGCTGAAGCCAGGGGGCTGCAGGGATGGGCACTTCCAGAGCACCCCTCTCACAGACTGTATCATCTTCTCACTGCCGTTACAGAATACTTGACAAAAGCATCCTAAAGGTTTTATTTTGGTTCTCAGTTTGAACGTGGACAGGAAGGTGTGGTGGCAGGACAAGCAGGACAGCGCATCCACTGACAAGAAGCAGAGGGTAACAAGTGCGGTGCTCCGTAAGCTCTGTTTGTATTCAGTGGAGAACCCAAACCAGTGGAATAGTGTCGCCCATATTCAAAACCTTCCTAGAAACACTTGCATAGTCACACCTAGCGCTGTTTCTATGGTGATTCTACATCCAGTCAAATTAAAAACGAAGACTAACAACCACACAGACTTCTCCCTTCTCACTTTCCTTTCTAAGCCACCTCCCTGCTCCACCTCCTCTTCTCTGCCTCTAGAAAGCACTGCCTTGAAAAGGCTGAGAGGCAGCGGCCCCCAAGGCAGCTCCCGCCTCTCAGAGGCAGCTCTCCCTGATCCATGCCCTGGCATCTTTTGTATCTGGCAATGAGAGTCGCTGTACCAGCTCTTTCTTCTACATTCTAGGGGAACAAGATAAACTTCTCAATTTGCTTCTTTCTCAAGCCAAGACTGGGGGGAACTGTGAATCCAGCTTGCGCTTTCCCTAGCATCTGCCAGCCAACCACTGGAAACAGTAAATGAAGAATCCACTTTTTTCTCCTACCATTTCATTCATCAACTAACTTCCTGCTCTCTGGCTCTCCAGAGAGACAGCAACACTCCAGACGCTAAACCATCACCAGCAGGCTTAAGCTGTGTGGTGTTTTCAGCTTCTGGCAAGTGCTGCACATGGCATCAATACTGTAGCATCTTTCTGCACAGACTGATCAATATCACATGACCAGATGCTTGCGGTGACTTCCAGCTTTACAGCTAGAGCCCCATTTAGGCTTTTATCAGTTATAAATTGGCAGCCAAGTAAACTCTGGAAACCTAGTTACAATATTCATGAGGAGAGGTGGGGAAACCATGACTTCTAGGATTCACCATGTCCCCCACTCAACGCTCTTTCTAAAACTAACTTCTCCAAACTTCTCTGTGAAAACAAGCTAGTATCTCACATACCACAACTGCTAAAACTGCATACAAAGTTGTAACAGGTGTGTTCCCAGAGTCTGATGTTCAGACTCTCCATGACTTTTAGCACTTGGGATGTGTGAAATCTGTTTTAAATGTTTGGCAACATCCTTGGCTTACCAGATAACTCTGGATTATGTTTTGTTCAGGCAGAATGACCGTTCCCTCTTTAGACATCTTTGCAACCAGTATGAGTCAGAACTGTTCATTTTTCCAAGATTAATAGCAATCTTGGTGGCAGAGCCAAGGGGAATCTGTCTGTGAGGCAAATAGTAGGTATTCAGTAAAAGAAATAAGCATATGAACTTCAATAAATTATAAATTCTTTGTGGTGTTTTCTAGCATTGGAATGTGATTGTTGATGCAAAGTATAGTTTTCACTTTAAAAAGAATAAGAGAGAGCTTATTCTGAGCCATACATAATTGCTCACAAACAAGGCACACCTTTAATTCCAGCCCTCGAGATAGCACTTGGGAGGCAGAGGCAAGAGATCTCTGAATCTGGGCGCAGCCTGGCTATAGAGAAAGTTCAGGACAGCCAGAGCTACACAGAAAAACTGTCTTAAAGCAAACAAACCAAACCAAAGAAACATACACCAACTGATCATGACCCCAGAAATGACCTTAGGCTGCTCTGCATAATGGATTCCAGCACAGAAGTGGTAACATGGATTTTTTTTTTCTGTCACAGAAGAAATTGTGAGGCATTTGCTTAATGCATTGTTGAGGAGTGCTAGAAAAGGCAGGTTAAGGTAAAGTGGAGAAAACCCAGCTCTAGGTCTTAGATGCTGTTTGATAGCATTGCAAATTTTAGGGTTGGTGGAACCCAGTGGTTTGCAAAGAGTACATATCTAAGATTTTTACCTAAGAACCAAAGCATGTTAGAGGGGCAATGAAAGACCTAAGACGATTTGTCTCTGGACCATCAACATCCTCATCTTCAGGCCACTCAAGAAGAACAATTTTCTCTCTTTAGAGATAGCATGAACTCCTTAATGAGAAGCAATGACTAGAGCACACCATTGCTCGAGACTCACTTGACATTGGTGGCTGCTTGCTTCAGACAAGGGCAGAGGAAGCCATTCCTCAAGGCTGAAATAAAAAGTTCTCAGTTATGGGCAGTGGTGTTTGTCTGGATTGAATGTTCCCATGGGCTCCGCTGTCTTGTCCAAAGTATTGAAGGAGTGCACATAAACAGAGCAGCAATGGATGGTAAGACAAAGTTGGGGTGGAAGCCCTCAGCTCTCTGAGCTAGGGTGCCCCAAAACACCTGCTTATTGTTAAGGGTTTCCCTTTGTGAATCCTCAAGGAATGGGAGATGGAGTGTGGGTAGTTTTCTGTTTTGATTGACAGGCATGGGTATATAATCTTTTGTTCACTGTGAAAAGTCCTTTGCCGTGATGCATCTGATTTTAACCATATGCATACGGAGTCCTGCAAAGGCATAAGATAGTAAGTAGATGAATTTCTCTAGATGTTCACTCAGAGGACATGGTTTGCCTTGTGTGTGTGCACCCCAAACCAGGGCAGACTGGATTGGCACACTGTCCCTCCTTCCTAGATATGTTCCAGGATGCATTTGGCCACAAATGAGGAGATACCAAGAGGTTGCTAGGCAGCTCTAGGAATGACCAGATTGCTTTGTTTGGAGAGCGATGTGCATGGGGCTAGATCCTTGTAAGTAAAGCTCTCAGGTTGCTAAGTGCTTTCTTAGGAGAGGTGTGTTTGCCTGCATAACTTAAGCCAAATGGCGTCCCAGTTGCTAAGTTAGCACTGTGCCTGCCTACCTCAGTCTCATAAAGTACATATGAATAGTAAGTATATTTGTATTGATAATCTGGGCATTGTCTGATTATAACATAATAATTATAGCATACCTACCATCTGTGCGTATGTGTGTACGTACACATGCATGTGTCTGTGCACATGTAAAAGAGAGCAGTATCTTAGGTATTTGCACCTGTTTGAGAAACAGTCTAGGGATTTTAGAGATCATGTAAGTTCTACACTCAGGCCAGTGACCACCATGAGAGGAATTCCTCTTCGGTGCCCTCTGGCTCTCTTACAGGAGAACTGGGAGAATGCCTGAGCCCTCTAACTTAGATGTCTCTGTGTTCATGCTAAACAGAACCTGCAGATCCAAAGATCGAGTACTAATCATCATTTTTTTTTGTTTTGGTTTTTTTTTTTTTTTCGAGACAGGGTTTCTCTGAGTAGTCCTGGCTGTCCTGGAACTCACTCTGTAGACCAGGCTGGTCTCGAACTTAGAAATCCGCCTGCCTCTGCCTCCCAAGTGCTGGGATTACAGGCGTGTGCCACCACGCCCGGCCATTTTTTGTTTTTTAAAAATGTTTATTTTATTTTTATTTTTTTAGTTCCCTGGGTAGCGCAGGATGCAATCTTGTGTCTACAAAAACTGCAGCTAAGGAGAGGGGGGAAAAACAAAACAAGACAAAACAAAAAAACAGTTTTAGAATCTAGTGATACCTGATTTCCATCAGAAGGAAAAGCTCACAGTGGGAAAATTTTGCCTCTTGCTTTAGAGAAAGCCCTGGGGACTGTAATAATGATTCCAGTGTCCTTAGAGACCACAGACATCTCTGTGACTGCCAAATGGGAAGTTAAAATTAATATTTTATGTATCACATAAAACCAAAAATCTAGTTCAAACCCAGAGGACTGGAGATTATTTGAGATGGAGCTCCGTTTTTCCTGCTTATGGTCCATACCTTGTTCCCATGCTGTGTCTCATCTGTGTTCTGACCTTTCCCCTTTCCGTTTATACAAAAACATACACAGGAGTAAGGAAACAAATTAGAATTCAAACACAAACTGTGTTTATAGTGCTCCCCAAACTCGATCTCTCTCTGTTGAGGTGCCTATTTAACTAAAACTATTTGTTAAAATGGACCTGGTCTCTCCAGGTTCTCCCAGCATCCCTCAGTCTCTACCTGTTATAGTCCCTGCTCTCTGTTCTCTTGCTCTCTCTGCTCCCTCCCTCCCTCCCTCCCTCCCTCCCTCCCTCCCTCCCTCGCCTTGTCCCTTTCTCTCTTCCCCCTCTCATTTCGCTGGAGAAGAACGCCTTCTGTTTAAACAATAAGCATATTAAAATCGTAGAGGCGAGTGAAACCTCAGATTACGTGAAATAGAGGACACTGATATTTAACATGCTTGGGAAAATCAGCGTAGCCTTTCAAGAGACCATTTCCAGCTCCAGGATTTGTCCAGAGGCCCTGGTTTCTGGCGCTCACACCCAGCCCCAAGGCTGTACAGCTTGTCTCCACTAGAAGGAGCTTTACGCCTTAGATAACAGCAATTTTCAAGACAGGAGACAGAAAAAAAAGCGTTATAAAATAGCCTTTGCTTTCTACTACTGGAAAACAAGGACCCCATGCCTGGACGACGACGACAACAACAACAATGGGGGGGGGGGGCGAGGTTACACGTACAACGCTCCTCACCCCCTCCCCTAACTGGCCAATTTGTATGTAGAGGTCAGAGGACAACAACCTCAGGTTATCAGGCCTCCCCTTCCTCCTTGTTGGAGAAGAATCTCTCCTTGGTTTGGTGCTATGTACCCCAGCCTAGCTGCCCCGTGGGCTGCTAGGAGTCCTCCTTTTTCCACCTCCTGTCTCACAGGAGAAGCACTTGCATTACAGATACCACTTTAAGTAGGTTCTGAGAATCAAACTCAGGTCTCATGTTGTAAGGCAAACTCCTTGTCCGTTGACAGGATTGAAATCCTAGAAAGCAGGGATTCTTTATATGTGCTTGAGGGTGAGCGCTGAAAGAGCAGTGGGACCAGATTAAAGGGGTTCCCATGCAAGGTTTTGACAGTTAATAATGAAGTGACTGTGGGTTGTTTGTTTGTTTGTTTGATTGGTTTTCTCAGACAGGGTTTCTCCGTGAAGCCCTGGCTGTACTGGAACTTGCTCTGTACACCACGCTGGCCTCAAACACAGATCTGCCTGCCTCTGCCTCCTGAGTGCCAGGATCAAAGACATGGGTCACCACACCCAGCTGTGATTTCTTTATTAAGTTTGTAAGGTTAATGAAAAGAAAAAAGTTACGCATAAAAATGTAAGCATAAGACATGTAAGAATGAAGAACAACAGATTTTTTCACTTATCAATGTAAGCAGTTAGTAAATAAGACAGAAAATTCTTTCCAATTACTTGTATGTCTAACTAAAGAGTAATTTTAAAAAGATTATTATAACCATATGACTTCTTATGCAGGTATAAAATCAATGTGGAAGATTGTATTTAACTAATTAGTGAAAAAATAGTGATTCATTAGTATTTTATCAAAGAGAGAGAAAGACATGTTGAAATGAATTTATAAATAGGTGCAAAATACATCTTTTCAAAAGACAATAATCAATTACATTCCACTGGCAATTTGTATTTCTACACAGAATAATCATTTGTAATATTATTAGTTCATTAAAATTTAACCAAGTTGTAAAATATTTCAAGTAAAACACAGAAAAGTGTGCAAGACAGGACTGCCAAAAATCTTAAGAATTTCATTTTTTACCTTTTCCTTTCTGACTTCCTTCCTTCCTTCCTTCCTTCCTTCCTTCCTTCCTTCCTTCCTTCCTTTAGTGTGTGTGTGTGTGTGTGTGTGTGTGTGTGTGTGTGTGATATCACATGCACACCATCACACATATGTGATGGCATAGTTCACATATAGAGGCCAGCAGGCAACTTGCAGGAATAAATTCTGTGTGTTTTAGGGATCAAACTCAAGTTGCCATGTATATAAACTGGCGGCTGAGCCATTTCTCTGGCCAACCTTTTTTTAAAGTTCATATTCCCTCTTTGGTTGAAATCCTTTGACAGAGCCGTCCTGATGATAGAACAAGTTATTCCCCTTCATGTCTCTACAGCTAACTTGTTCTGGGTACATCCAAGCTTGTAGTAGAATCTTGGAGGCCAGTCAGTGTCAAATGGAGCAACTAGAGCCGCCTGCTAATGAGGGAAACCCAGATGCCTGTTAGATCGGAATCGGAGTCCCTTGGGTCACATTGGTTCCAGCTTCTGGCTGTGTTACCCATGCTGGCTGTGGTTTCTCAGCTGTGCTGGGTGCAGGGAAGCTCTTCCCTGTTGGCTGATCTGCATGCTTGAGTGGCAAAGACTTGAAGACTTGTAGGCCAGAATCCAAGGCTTATTGCTCCAACTCTCTCTCTCTCTCTCTCTCTCTCTCTCTCTCTCTCTCATCAAGTATTAGACATAATTATGGCATTTTAGAACAAAGTTTTTGAATGATTCTCTTTGGCTCTGAACATCACTGCTTCTCCTAAGTTCTTTTCCTCTTTAACAGGTCCCTTTGTCTACTCCCACTCTTCCTCAACCTCTATTTTACCATTTCTTAGTCTCTTTTATAGTTTTTTTTTGTGTGTGGCTTTTCCCACACTTATACCCATTTATATATAAGTGTGGTGTGCTCACATATGTGTGTGCATGTGTGTGTGTGTGTATTTGCGCATGTGCACGCACGTGCAAGCTTTACCATCTAGTGTCCACTAGATACTAGTGGGTTTAGTTGAACTGGAACAGGGCCTGAGATTCTACATGTTTAACAAGCAAAGATGTCAACCATATGTACGTTGAACTACAAATTGAATGCAAAGTTGAAAAGATATTTTCTCTGTGTGGTCAATTCTCTTCTTTCCTTCATGGTTTCTGTGGTTTTTTTTTCTTTCTGAATTTGGGTCATCTTGCTTAACATTATAATTGCCAGATCCAGCAAATTAAATGATTTCATCTTCTTTGTAGCTGAATAAAACTTCCATTTTAAAAAATGAATCAAGCCAGACGTGGTGGCGCACGCCTTTAATCCCAGCACTCAGGAGGCAGAGGCAGGCGGATTTCTGAGTTCAAGGCCAGCCTGGTCTACAAAGTGAGTTCCAGGACAGCCAGGGCTATACAGAGAAACCCTGTCTCGAAAAACAAAAACAAAAAAAATCACATTTTCTTTGTCCATCCCTGTGTTGGTGGACATCTACACTGGTTCCATTTTCTTGCTATTGTAAGTAGAGCAGCAATGGACATGGATGAGCAAGCGTCGCTACCATAGGATATAGAGACCATTGTTTATATGCTGAGGAATAGTATAGCTGGATCATATGGTAGTTCTGATACCCCTACACTGATTACCATAATGACCATATTAGTTAGCACTCCCATCAGTAGTGAATAAGGGTTCCAATAATCTTGTTTCTGTTTTCCACATTTTTTCCTGACAGTTTAATTATTAAAATGTAGATTATCTTTATTTATTTGTCTGTCTATAAGAAAAACAAATACTTGGAAGAAATATCACAAGTAGACATTGTTTCAAGAAAGTGAGAAATTGATTGTCACACAGAAACCATGAAGGAAAGAAGAGAATTGACCACCCAGAGAAAATATCTTTTCAACTTTGCATGCAATTTGTAGTTCAATGTACATATGGTTGACATCTTTGCTTGTTAGACTTGTAGAATCTCAGGCCCTGTTCCAGTTCAACTAAAACAGCATTTACAGCTTGTTAAGATTCTCAGGTAATTTGAATGTAAATTTCTGAAAAACTTTAATCTACATCCTTTATTTACTATAGACTAGTTAGGAGCTGGATGTCTCTAATCATATCGTTAGACCAGAATATTCTGCTTGAAAGGTTTGGTACTGTTGGACATGGAAAACATGAAAGTATAAATTATTTTGTGCAGAAAAACAATGTATCAAAAATTCAAGTCTACAGGTCAGTGAGTTGGCTAGTAGACAAAGTTACTTGCCAGCAAGCCTGAGACCATGAGTTCAATTCCCAGCACCCACACTGTAGAAAGAGAAAACCCATTTCCGAAAGTTGTGCTCTGACTTCCATACATGTGCCCACGAACATGCACATAAAATACAAAGTACATAAACATTAAAGGTTCAAGTCTCTTTGAAAGACAATTTATTAAAAGCAAAAGTAAATTTCAGTTATAATATTTCAATTTAATAACTAGTGGCTTGAAGTTAGATAATTCTGGGTAGTGTGATCAGATTTCAAAGTCAATTGAGATTTAATCATTTAACAACCTAAATCTTGCAGAGCTGATAATCAATATAATATTGGTATATACTTTGCTTTATTATAAATTATCTAAAATATTTACAAGATTGTAATACAACAAAGCTGTGGTTTTTAAGTATTTAAAGAATACAATTGTATCAGTTACTTTTGCCTTGGCTAAAGGTGTAACAGAAACAACTTAGAAGAGAAGAGACTACTTGGCTGAGGTTTTCAGAGCTCACTTCATGATTGCTTGGCCCGGTGTGCTCTGAAGAACAGGATGGGAGGCGGTAGTGGTGGCACAGGAGAAGAAATTTCATGATGGGGAAGAGGAGGGAAAAGGAGGTGAACTGGATAGTTTTGAGTGTCAACCTGACACAGGCTGGAGTTATCACAAAGAAAGGAGCTTCAGTTGGGGAAATGCCTCCATGAGATCCAGCTGTAAGGCATTTTCTCAATTAGTGATCAAGTGGGGAGGTCCCCTTGTGGGTGGTGCCATCTCTGGGCTGGTAGTCTTGGTTCTATAAGAGAGCAGACTGAGCAAGCCAGGGGAAGCAAGCCAGTAAAGAACATTCCTCCATGGCCTCTGCATCAGCTCCTGCTTCCTGGCCTGTTTGAGTTCCAGTCCTGACTTCCTTTGGTTATAAACAGCAATGTGGAAGTGTAAGCTGAATAAACCCTTTCCTCCCCAAGTGCTTCTTGGTCATGATGTTTGTGCAGGAATAGAAACCCTGACTAAGACAGGAGGGTAGCCAAGCTAACCTTAAAAGGCACCACCCTTCCTGAGATTTACTTTTGCCAACACCATCCTGGCCTTCAAAGTTCCTAGAACACCAGGTGGCGATGGAGCAGTCACTACGTGATTCTGTTGCTGCCTCTGTTGCGGTGTGGCAGGGAGCATTGCGTATTCAAACCATTCAAACCACTCGGATCTGCAGACCCATGCCATCTCATAATAATAAATAATAAATAAATATGTTTAATTCAACTTCAGAAGTCTCCAAATTATTTTTATTTAAGACCTTTAAAAATATTTATTTTTAATGAGTGTGTATGTGCGGGTGAGTGTACATATGCATACCATATGTGCCCTCAGAGGTCAGAAGAGGGATCAGATACCATGGTATCTAGTAGCCATCATGTGGGTGCTAGGAAGTAAACCTGGGTTCCCCTGTAAGAGCACTAAGTGATCTTAACCATTGGGCTATCTCTCCCACCCTAAGAGTCGCTAAATTCTTGTCAGTTCCAACATTGTTCAAAAGTCAAGGCAAAGTACTTATCCATAACCCTCTGTAAAATTAAAACGAAAGCTAATGTTTCTAAGATACACAGCAGAGAGTAAACAATTCCATCACAAAGGGAAAGGATAGAAAGAAAGGACTGGACCAAAGTGAGACCAAAACCTAACAAGGCAAACATTCAACCCTCTGATTCTGTGTGTAGCGTCTGAAGTGTGTGGTGGTTTGTTGGAGGCTCCGGCTGACTTGGGCAGCCCTGCCCCTGTAGCTATGGTCCCCAAGGCCTGTCTCTCATTGTGGGCTGGTTCTGTTTGTTTTCTGTGGCTTCTCGTAACAAGCCCCATCTTGTTGGTGTGTCTGCCCTCCTAGACTCACCACTGAAGCTTAAGTTTTACACTCACATCTTTACGTCTTGTCGCCTCAGTGACTTCTGACAGGCAACCTGACTGTCACACTGCTCACCCTCCCAGGTCTGCCTGTGTGGTTCAGGAGAGTCCTCATGACTCTATAACTCTTAAATCCTGCATGATTGCAAACCCACCTTGCCAAGGTCGGCCCAAGCAGTAGGCAGGCCTTTGCACCACAGTGGGGCTGTCCTCTGAGTCCTGGGCAGCTGGATCAGCAGGGCACCCTGGGGGCCACTCAAGGAGAGGCCTCGCTCTTCCAAGCCTACGGTGGCTGGGCTCTGGTTGCTTCCTGAGGCCCGCTCAAGGCAACTTTCTCCCAAGAGTGAAGTCCTCAGCTTGTGTTACAGCACTAATCCTTTCAGAAACTGTAACTTTGTTAGGCCCAACATTATAAGTGTTTCAAGTTGGTTCTTTTTTTTACTTTTTCTCTGTAAACCTGGCTGGAAGCATCCAGCAGCATCAGTGCCATAGTTGAATAACGTTTAAGTTCCCAAGACCTCCCTGGGAACCAACGTCTTGCTTGGCAGAGTGAGGAGGCATGTACATCCCTGCTGGTCTTGGGAACTTAAACGTTATTCAATCCCTATTCAAAATGGAAGCTGCGTTCCAGATGGCTTCTAATATTGGTGCAGTGTCTTTCTCAGGTTGAGGTCTGTCCCAGGGGTCTTTGCTTAAAGCAAAGACCATAAAAGCTCACACCCAGGCGCAGGAAGTGCTGCTGGCTGGCTGGTTCAGGTCCAAGCTTACTGTGGCTAATCATGTACTGACTTTTGTTGCGATTGGTTTCCAAGAACACCAAAGCACAGAACATGGCAGAATATGCAAACAACTTGGGCGGGCATGAAAAGATCTCCTTATAGCATTAGTAATGGCTCAAAATGACTGGCTGGACAGGCAACAGTTATCTAGGCCTTAACAATAACAGTCAACCTTTTGCACTCAGGAGACTGAAGCAGGAAAGCCACTGAGTGATTTTCTAAAATACTCTTCCATTTCAGTCTCAGCAAATGTAACTTGTCAGTGTGACAGCAGTGGTGGTTTTTAAAAATTCAAGAGCTTATTTCATTAACACACCTTAAAAAAAAAAAAAAAGCTCAGAGCAGGCCTGTGGAGATGTTGCTGTGGGTAAAAGTTCACCGCACTGACAGGAGTATGGAAGGCTCAGACAAGACCTTGGCTTAAACAAACAAAGAACAACAAAAGATAGCAATTTTAAGAGCAGAAGCAACTAAGGATGAGTACTGTACTTGGTTCTTCGGGCTCTAAGACCTTGAAAGTACTCTGTATATATTTGTTCAGCTCCTAGAATACTATCCAGCAGGGGGGGGGGGGGTGTTTGGACTGCAGCTCTGACTGTCAGTCTTGTTGGTGTGCATCCAGATCAAACTGATCTGAAATCTCATCAGGACTCCCTGAAATCTGGGCGATGAGCTGACCTCTGTGATGAGAAGGCCGGGCACTCTTGCTGTTTCTGTTCTCTGACTGCTGACACAGAAACCTCCATGACCCTTCCACAGCCCTGAGCGTTGAGCAATACGACTGTGCTGATGCAAGCCTTAGTGGACGGTCTAGACTGTCCTCCCGTCTGAGTGGTCATCCAGACAGGAGAAACACAGCACATATCATCTGCTCCCTGCTCCCTGCAGACTTAATCTCACTGGCTGCTATGTGAACCCCATCCCATGGGGCTGAGACTGTGTGTCCAGACACCCATAGTGCAGACATATTGGTGCTCAGTTTCAAACCTAATAAGTGGCTCCTGGTTACAAGGGAAGCTAACAACTGACCAACATGAAATAGGCACAGCTTTGGGTCCAGCTGGTGTGATCCTTCCTTCCTGGGTGTATGAACTTAGCAGAGCTATGGTATCATGCCCTTCAAGGTTTAATGCTTTTGGTTTTGTTTGCTGTTTGTTTTGCTATAGTTGATCATCATTTCCAGTTCATACCTCAGTGGCTGGGAGCACTGCCTGCCCTTCCAGAGGGCTGGAATTCCACTCTCAGTGCTTATGTGGTGGCTCACAGCCATCTATAACTCCAGCTCCAGGGGTTCTGATACCCTGTTCTGGCTTCACAGACATCAGACACACACGTGGTGCACAGACACACATGCAGGCAAAACACCCATACACATAAAATGAAAAATAAAATACATTTTCAAAAGGAAATGCCATGGGTGTTTTCCATATTTTTAGGTAAGGGAGCCACAGTGAGTGAACTGGTGGAGTTGTCAGTGAGCTTAGTAAAAAGCCCCTGAGGGTAGACATAACATTTCCATGACATAATAGCAGCCAGGGCACAATGCTTGATATAGAGTAGTTCCTAAACAGAGGCTTGTTGGATGATTTTTTTTTGAAGGTGTAGAAAATAGGGCAGAAAGGATTCTGGGAGCCAGATCAACTCGCTTCTAGTCCCACGGCCTTCCTAATCATCAGTGTCGAGAAACATAGCGCTTACTCCACAGCTCTGACTACAGCAGAGGACAGTGGGGCCTGGAGCCTGTATGGCTGCATTACTATGGATAGTGACTCAGCCAGGCTCCTCTCATTATTTGATAAGTCTCTTCATTTGGTAAAATTATATTGATGTTGTAATACATACTAGGCACTACATAAAAGGAGAAGCTTGCTCAAATAACATATGTGCTCCCAAACCCGGTCATTCTCCCAGCCCTAGTGTCCCCACCCTACTCTTGGCTGGATGCGATGAGGCTAAGGTGGAAGGCATGGAGTCCAGTGCCATTTGGGTTCCCAGCTCGCTGTGAAGCCTTGGAGAACCACGGGCTAGACTTCTTTGAAAGGCCCAGCAGAAGTACTTCCTATCTTCTTCTGCCTCACTCTGGCCTAGAAGGGTGAGGACTTGAGGAGGGCCCTGGGAGGAAGCAGGAGGATGGCGACGGTGGTATGATCATCCCCCTTCTCTGCTCTATCCCACGTGAACGCGGGCCGTCAGCCCCTTCACGCAGTCCTTGCTTCCTTTTTCCTGTAACTGCTCGCTTTCTTGCCCCATTGCTTGGAGTGGTGAGCCTTCCTCATTAATGCTGGTCTATTCTTTATCCTATACTCTAGTTACACACTTGTCACCACCTAAGTTAATATGGTCACTAACTTTCCTGGGCTCCCATTTCTATATTTGTGTATCACAGGATAGGTAAGTTACTATTATTGTAGTATCACAACACATTTTAGGTGTTTTTGTCGTTGTTTTTCTTATGGAGAAAAATGTTCTTACTTGGTAAAAAATCTTGCTAGATAAATAGAATGTATATTAGCTAGCTATTATTGCATAATGCTCACCACAAGCTTAGCAGATTAAAGCACACACATTCATTCTCTGACACTTCAGGAGTCAGGCACAGCTTCGTCGGTCCTTTCCTCAGAATCTCCCCTGATGGCAAAATTTAAAACAAATACAATGTCAGACAAAAGCTAAAACAAGACTGTAATTAAGCAAAGCCAGTGGGCCCACCACGGTTCAGTCAGTGGGTCTCCTGGGAATGGCAATGTCTACCTACTTACTTAACATAAGCCCTCTTGCCCTACCTGAGGCCCTAAGGAGAGTCTAGCATGCTCAGGAATGGTAGGTGTGGGTGGGGGCTTTTGCTTTTGATGCTGTGGACATTCACTTGAAAGTCCCAAGTTTGACCTGAAGAAGAGGTGTGGGGCAGAAGTAACTTCCCAGGACACCAGAACTGAGGGGACCTGGTAGCCACAATTCACCAAAATCTTAGGCTCTTGAATTTCTTTCACTGATGGAAGTAGTCAGAGGTGGGGGTGGGGCGGGCTGGGATCTCCTCCAGGTGAGCTGCAGTACGTGCAAAAGCAGATATGAACAAGATCATGTCTCAACTGGGGAGGGGGGTAAAAGGGAGGGAACAGGAGGAGCACTAAGGCTGTGAATGCAATCATAAATTCCATCAGCCCGTATAAAAGACACAGAATCCAGGTGTTTTATTTACAAGCTGTCAGTCGAGATTGGGCAGGTTTTGGAGCCTTTTTAACTACCTCCCAGCCATATGTCCCTTATTTCTTGCTGTTTCTCCTGGCCCCACGCTCACAGTCCATTTCCCTCATGATAGCTTCCTTCCCCCTTCTCTCTCTTCCTGTTTCCTCCTTCTTTCCAGTGACTCTCAGACAGGTAGCTGAAAACCCACCTACTTCCACCTACTGCCCAATTATAGGCCTTTTAATGACCAACTAACTTGGGAAGTAAGGTTTATACAACTAAGGCTGGTGTAAGTGAGAATTCACTGGTCTTGGGGCAGCCCCTATTGGGATACAGTATTTAGCATTTGAATATATAGCAGCACCAGACCAACCCTAACATAAGGCAACCTTTGTTACCCAGCTCAATCTCCCGTATGTAATACAAGATATATGGTCACTAAACCTTCCCTGTGTGCCTGGGTGTACATGACTGAATGGAAATTAAGAAAGAGTATGTATTGTATGTGCATATTTGATCCCTGCCACAAATGCTACTAAGTAATATTACTTATCCCATTTTAAAAATTGAGGCATAGAGATACAATAATTTGCATAAAGTCACATTGCTGGTTAAAAGTCAGATCTTACAGTTTAAAATTGTCTTGGCTTGAAGCTCATTTTCTTTATATTTAGCGATGTTAGAGCTGAATCCAGGGTCTCATGACAGGCTCTACCACAAAGCTGCAGTCTTGTCCCCTTACACCCGTCTCCCTGATAAAGCTTTGGCCGTGTGATCACACCATGCAAATACAGCCAACTGATTCACTCCTAAAGGCAGACTCTTCTTTCCCTGTGCAAATTACTGCCTGCTCCTTGAACAAATTTGGCATTGTAATGGAATTGAAAAGCGGTAGCACCTTGTCTACAGTGTCTACATCAGAAGCCTGAACCCAGGAGGTCTGCAGTAGGCTTGTGTGGGCCAGTTAAGGCACCAAGTCACCTTGCTTGAAGAGAATTTGCCTTAGAAACCAATGACCTTGTCATCCTGCCCCAAGTCTCATACGAAAGGGTTAGGTTTAAAAGATTTTGTCTTTTCACTTGTGAGAAATAACTGCTGTTCTGTGGTTCATGGTGTTTTAACACAAAATGTACTGTTGTTCCGAATCCTTACTATTCAGTCTCAAAAGATTTCAAAGGCAGAATAAGAAGTCTTCTCACATGGGACTGGACTTCTACCTTGCCACATAAATACAACCTAAAATAGCAACCATTCTTATCACCAGGCCGCAAGTATCTAGTGTATCACAGTAATATAGTAGCAGCAACGATGGTAACAGTAGGCCTGCTTGTCACCATGCTTCCCGCCAGGGCTATAATGAACTAAACCTCTGAATCTATAAGCTCGCCACAATGAAATGCTTTCCTTTATAAGAGTTGTGGTCATGGAATTTTTTCATAGTACTAGAAACCCTAAGTAAGACATGGGGATATCCACTGGAGCAGTTGACCACCTTAGAAGGAAACTGATTCTTCCTCCCACAGAACCTGTCAACTGTCAGTAGCTCCTCAGCTCAGGGTAGAGGGTTGTAAACTTTGTCTCCCTGCATGCTAGAATGGTGACTAACTTGATCTTGTGCAGACAGTCACAGCTGCTATGGGTTCGTGAATACAGGGGTCCTATCACGTCCTGCTTGCGTCTAGCCCTTCCCAACCTGTGGCTTTTGCAGTCTTTCTGCACTCTCTTCCTTGGCGGCTCCTTGCCTTCAGGATAAGGTGTGTGATACATGACCCATATATGGAGTGGAATGCTACCCCATACATTCATTCACAGACACTTATTCTCCGAAATTTGACCAATTGTGAATTGACTGCTATCTACTGCACAAAGAAACTTCTTTAATGAGGGTTGAGAACTGTACTAATCTGCAGATGCAAAGGTTAGAAGTTAGATGTACAGCATATAGATACTATGTCCATATAGATACTATGTCCATTTAGAAAATAGAGGTAGGTTCTCCCACAGGGCCTGTAAACTCCCCAGCTACTGGTTCTTGGTACATTTATAGTAGCAGGCAGTTTTTTTCTTTTGTGGATTGGGCTTTACATGCCAGAAAGAAAGCAGGTGGTTGTCTCAATCACATTTTTGTGTGACATTGCACCCTTAGGCCTATCTTGCCACAAGAGTCATTATTGTAGCTCACAGGGCTCACCTCAGTATGGCTAGTGATGATTTTCTCCTTCAGCTGCCTGTGTAGCACCTTCTGCTACCGTGAAAACCAACCGTCAGGGGGCAGCTTCCTGTGCAGTCACAGCTTGATCTGTCCACGTCCTGGGACCAAAATGTGTGGTATCTCTAGGGACTTAACTTACCATCAAAGTTCTGATGGGTAACCAAGAGCCATGACAATAGTCTGTGTTGTCTTGAGGGTCTCTGGAACACCTCTGACCAACAACTCAAGGGGAGAGATTCAACACAACACTGACTGCAGGGCTTTTGATTTGTCTACTAATGGCTTCTGGATTCAACTTTTGATTTTAACTTGACTTATTTATTTATTTATTTATTTATTTATTTATTTATTTAGTGTGTGTGTGTGTGTGTGTGTGTGTGTGTGTGTGTGTAGGGCAGAGTTCTACTCTGCCACCTGTCAGTATTCTCCTTCTACCTGCTACCGTGTGATTCCTAGTGACAAGTTCTTTTGTGGGCTGGGCTATTTTGTAAGCCTCCTGGGTATTTGTTTTTGAGATGGAGTCTCTACCGTTGTCCCAGCTTAGCTCTTACTTCTGAACTAAAATGATCCTTCTGCTTCAGCGTCTCAAGTATCTGGGACTATAAGCATATGATGCTACTGGCTTCTCTAGAGCCCTCTTCTTAACCAGATACCACAGAAGAAGAAATTCTGAAGATGGGTTCACCCCAAATTACAAGTGGTTTCTATAATTGCCATTTATAATGAATGTCTAAAAATATTAGAAAATTTCAAACTAAGATGAAGAAATATACTTATTATGAGAATTATAGAGATTTTCTTGCTCTTTGGGTTGAGAGTTATGCACGGTGGGACTATGATGATATAGATACCAGGATTCACTTCCTTTGCTTTAGATCTTATCCCTGGCAGAGTCTTTCCTTAGCCATACGCCAAACACGTTAATTGCATTAGACCTAAACAGATGTTTCACAGCCCCAAACATCCCTGTGTTTCACCTAACTAATATGAAAAATCCTGTTTATAATCTTACCTTACAATGATTTTGTTCCCTTGATAGCTAAGGTTAGACCTTTTCAGGAGTGAAGCCATAAAGTTGTTATTCTGTGGAATTTTTATCATGACAATAGCTTGGCCAGAGCAATAGAATGCTGCCCCGAGATGGCTAAGGCATTACCCTAATGTCTGCTTCCTTTTGGGCTTATTAAGATGACCTAACAACATTTCAGCATTAGTACGTGTGGTGGGATGAATGCCCTCCACCCCGAATAGGCTCATATATTTGAACACTTAGTCCCAGGGAGTGGAACTGTTTTAAAAGATTAGAAAGATTAAGGGGTGTGGCCTTGTTGGAAATCTGTCACCCTCAGTCTGGCTCTCAACTACGGCTCCAGTGTCATGTCTGCCTGCACGCTCCCATGTTCCCTGCCATGATGATGATGGACTAAACCCCTGAAACTCTAATCAAGCCTCAGTGAAATGTTTTCACTTATAAGAGTTACCTTGGTCATGGTGTCTCTCCACAGCAATAGGAAGTAAATAAGAAAGCAGGCGCCTGGGGTTTCCACAGAGACCTTTAGGGACCACAACGTACTAAGCTGCCAGTCTTTCCTAGGATGAAATGGTCATCAATTTCAAAGCCTGAGACTTTTACCTATTGAATTGAATTGGAAAACCAGAAATAAGTTTTGGTTTTCACCAGCATCTGCGGAGTAGAACTCCACACCACACCATTAAACATTTCTTGGCAGTGGCTGGCTGGCTGCTTCTGACAGCTCTTGGCAGAAGCTGTAAGGGAATAGTCGTCCTCCAACACCCTAGCAATTCACAGTTGATTTATGGCACTCTCTGGGACTGGCAGGTTCCAGTCCTAAGGGATGCCACAATGAAAAGCTCACTGAGTGAAGCGTTTAATTTTATCAATCCAAGAATAAGTACAAAGTTTTTCCTTCTTGCAGATCCTTCAGGCAAAACAGCCTTCTGTTAGAGGCATGGCTACAGGAGCACTCCCCAGATCCAAGTTTCCCCTCCAAAAATCCCCTACTCTTTGCCCCTGCTCCCCAACTCACCCACTCTCACTTCCTGGCCCTGGCATTACCCTATACTGGGGCATAGAACCTTCACTGGACCAAGGGCCTTGTATTGTTTTACTCTGTATTTGCCGTGCAGAGGGTGATATTTTGGGAAGCCAACTAACACAACATTTGGGTTTGCCTTGTTTTATTTTAATCAGGAGTTTCAGGTGGTGGAGGCTCATGCCTTTAATCCCAGAACTCAGGAGGCAGTGGCAGGGGGAATCTCTGAGTTTGAGGATAGCCTGGTCTACAGAGTGAATTCCAGGATGGTCAGGGCTACACAGAGAAACCCTGTCTCCAAAACCCAAACCCAAACAAACACAAAGAGTTTCAATGTGTAGTTCTGGCTGGCCTAGAACTCACTGGGTAAAGCAGGCTAGCCTTGAACTCACAGAGCTCTGCTTGTTTCTGTCTCCCCAGTTCTGGGATTAAAGGTGTGTGCACCATTCCCAAAAAGGAATTTGATGTAGAAGAAATTCAGGGGCCCGTGTAAACATTTTTAATGCCTGAAAACTTGAATGTGTGAGGTGCTGGCATTATATAGCTTGTGACTATCAGGAGTCATTGGAGAGAAGCAGTCCTTTAGTAAGAGCGGGCAAGCAAAGGACGAGGAGGGTAGGGAAGGGAAAACCGTAAGGCCTTTGTACATCTGCTTTGGACTCTTTTCTGTGGATAGGATGGGGTACTGGGATACTTTATTCAGAGTAAAGATGTGGTTAGATTTGTGTTTTAAAATGATTGTGTTGCCTGCATTTCTGGAATGTTGCAATTTTGATATTTCCTTTACTTAGACGAAGAACGATACCTTTAATAGCATACCATGTGACTCCAGACCGAATTCCGTTATGAATACTCTTATATCTAGTTTTCCGTGAAAGGTCTTTATTGACCTACACTAGTCGACTTTTACACACCCTCCCTAGATAGACGGGTCCATCTATTCCCCTACCCGACAGAGGGTCTAATCTGGTTTGGATGGTTGGATGGTGATGCCTTTAACCTCTTCAGTTATGTATAAAGGAGAGATTAAAATACAGCTGTCTAATATTCACTTTTCACACAAGAGACTAAAAGCAGAACAGATGAAAACTAGCGTACATGTCAATAAAATCCCACCCTCTGCATCCTATTCTCTTTCCCTGCCAAGGACAACCTTCTTTGTTACTTTTCAATCACTGAAACAGGATGGGAGCTGAGATCTTTCAGACCATGACCAATTCTTGCTCGGAGTGCCTCCCCAGTGCTACAGTGGAATGAGACAGATGCAGAGCTGTTTACTTTGGTGTGAATAACTGTCTTGTTGCCTAGGCAGAAAAATTCTAACCTCAGGCTCTGAGTACAAGGGTAGGTACCACTTCTTTTTCTAAGTTTATTTTTCTCTGTTTTGAGATTTTCATTGCAATCTTAAACTAAGGTGTCCAAGTTTATTCAACAAGTCCATCTCTAGGGCTTGAGAGCTAGCTCAAAGGTTGAGAGCACTAATTGATTCCCAGCACCAATATGATGATGGTTTACAACAGTCTCTAGCTCCAGTTCCAGGGGATCTGGTACCCTCTTCTGGCCTCCTTGGGAACTTCATGCACATGCAGGCAAAACACCCATACACATAAAATAAAAATCAATACATTTGAAGAAGCGCACATCTTCAATAACTTCTACAATTGTGACAGCAGTTACTGAGTGCCTGTGTTAAACCAGAAAGATTTGAGGAGAAAGACCAAATCCCCAAATATCTAATTAGAGCAAGCTGTATTTTAGAGGTACATCTGGGGCTGGCTGTCTCACCTTAAGTTGGGATTTTTGAGAGCAGCCTTAGATGTAAGGAAAACAAGAATTTTATATAGCTCAGGGGTAGGGACTTTCCAAATGGAGGATTTGTCCGGTAAAATAGGTGGGATTGCAGGAACAGAACATAAGTATTTCATGTTAGTTAGATCATTCTAACTAACAAACTAACTCCTGAAACAAAGACATAATTGCCGTTCCAGAACCATTAGGTTACAAATTTGGCATGGCTCAGTTCTTGAGAAATAGAGGTTTAATCATAAACAGGCCTAGACCTACTTTTGTCTTTACTATACAATGGCTTTTAACCTAAGATAGGGGCAGGCTGGTTCCTTGTCTGCTCTGCAGGGGGTCGTGTGTGATTTCTTCTCATTTCCACGATACCTATGAGGCAGAAATCAGTATCACTGTTGAGGTCTGCCCCCTCTTCCCACCCCCCAGCATAGCTGTAGCCATTTTGTTCCATGCCTGCCAGCTATTTCATATTGAGGCTACAAGTCATTAACAAAGAAAAATAACTTGACTCAGAGCAGACTCATGCAGATCACATATCCTGTTAAGTTCTGTATGGCTGAAGTTTGTTAATCTTAAGAAATCGCACAAGGCTTTACGTGAGACCCATCAAATTAAAGGTCAATATGAACTGTTTTGTCTAAAATGGCTTGAGTCAGAGCTGACCATCAGGCAGCACTTCCTACACCTGTATTTGAGCTCACTGTGATTTTTTTATGTTTTTTTTTTCTTTATAAGCTGACAGAGAAAGATGTTCAATGTTGTGGCTCAGCCTCTGTGTGAGCTATGGTCCTGATCAATGAGTCTTAGGGTGTGCACTCAATAGACTATCCCTGTCTGACTGAGATGGGCGTCCATGTGGTTTGTGGGGTGACTGAGATGGGCGTCCATGTGGTTTGTGGGGTGACTGAGATGGGCGTCCATGTGGTTTGTGGGGTGACTGAGATGGGCGTCCATGTGGTTTGTGGGGTGACTGAGATGGGTGTCCATGTGGTTTGTGGTGTGACTGAGATGGGTGTCCATGTGGTTTATGGGGTAATTCTTGGACTCCAACAATCACTACTTTAAAAATCTTTCCTCAGGTAAGACTTTTATTAACTAATTTGTGAAAAGAACAAGTTTTGTAATTGTTTTACTTGACTCCAAAGCCTTTGAAATTTCCATTCATCACTCTGGCTAAAGACATACCTAGAAAATTAAATAAAAATTACTGGAAATTTTAAATATAAACAAAAGGGGAAGCAATGTGATGTAATGAAGCCTGTATAGCCCTCATTTATCTTCAATGACTAATTCATTCAATCTTATTCCCTTTTTACTGGTTTACTATTTCTTTAATATCTCCTCTTTCTATTCATCTATTTTGCAGTAGAACATAGATATGATGTCACTTTGTTTGAAAAAAAATATATGTAGTTTCAAAAGGTAAATGTTCTAGACAAACAAAAATATTTGTCATAGTTGGCATCCTAGTTTCATTTACTTTATTGTTATAAAATACTCAGATCGAAAGAAGGCCACAAGTGATGGCTTATCTGTTTAGAGTACTTGCTGTTTCTCTGAAGGGCTTGGGTTCAATTTACATGGTGGCTCATAACCAACCATAACTTCACTATCAGAGATCCTAACACCCTCCCTGACCTCCTAGGATACTAGGCATGCACACAGTGCATATACATACACATAGACAAAACACTCATGCATATGCAGTTCAGGACCCCTTGCCTAGGTGCCCCCTACAGTGGGCTGGGGTTTCCATATCAATTAACTTTGTTGAGACAGTCCCCCATAGACATGCCCATAGGCCAATCCAGTGTAGACAATCCTTCACTGAGACTCTCTTTCCAGCTGATTTCTGAGTTATATCAAATTGTAAACTAAAGCTAGCCATCACAGCTGGGTATCAAAGTGTTTCTCCAGTGCCTCATCCATTTAAACCTTGTTTCCCTTGCAGCAGAGTTTGGAAGTGGGCTTTTGGGAAATGACTGGCTAGTGGAGGGTCTGACTTCAATATTGGTAAATACATAATTTGATGGGAAGTGATAGAAATTAGGTAGAACCTTGTTGGAGGTAGGAGGTTATTTAAGGGTATGTCTTTGAAATGTGTACTTTTACTGGTCCCTTCCTGTCTGTCTCTTTTCTGCTTTCTGACCATCCCGGGGAGTTCATGCTCCTTCTTTCTTAAGATTATACCTCACTACAGATCTAGAATCAACATGGGCTGAAACCTCTGAAACTCTTACTAAATTAAAATACATCTTTCTCCCTTAAGTTATCAGGTTATCTTGTCACTTCATTTTAACATTCTAACACAGTGACTAACTATAATACTATTATTGCAATAAAATAAATAGGCTATACATTTCTTAACATTCCATCCATATTCATATTTTACTTTTTTATGTGTTATGTTTACAAGTGTTTCTTTTTATGTTATTTATGTATATATGTCTGTGCATGTGAGCATATGTTCGTGTGTATGCATGGAGACCAGATGACAGCCTTGGGTGTCAATTCCTCAGGGGCCATTGACCTTGTTTTTCAGACTGGGTGTCTCATTGGATGGAAACTCTTTAAGAAGGCCAGGCTGCCTGAATATCAAACCCCAGAAACCATTAGTCTCTGCTTCCCCAGCTCTTGAATTACAAGCATGTACCACTACACCTGGTTTTGTTTTTTTACTGTGGATTCTAGGGTTTGAACTGAAGTCCTTGTGTCTGCAAGACAAACACTTTACATATGAATGGAGCTATCCACCCATCTCTTATACATTATTTTATTCAGTTTGTTGCTTGAATAAGGATGAATAGAACCAATTTTCTTTCTGTTTTACTTTTGTTTGATGTTTAACTTACTTAAAAATCTTATTTGGTTTATCTTGGACTATATACACGGCAAATTAAGCTTGAGGGAACTAAGAAAACTGTAGCTGTATTTTGTGTGTTGGTAATTGTGTCTCTACATCCTCTGAAAGCCCTTTGGCTGTTAAGCATTTCTAATGTTGCAGTTACATTCTTTCTATTGTATTAGAAACCCAGAAATTGGCACACACACACACATGCACTAGCAAAAGACCTGGAATTCATTATAATGTAGTTTCCATATTTACATTGAGGTCTTGACCTCCTCCCTTTCGAAGAAAATCATGGGAAGAAATATCCTAGTAGAGAGATCATAATGTAGGGAAGGAAAAAGGATCACCTTCCCACATAAATATTCTGTACATCTCATGAACATTCACAACAATGTCTTAAAAACCCACCACAAAGAACCAGAGGGCTACCGACTGCCCCCCTTGGGTGTACCTGCTGTGCTTTCTCTCTCCAGAGCGTACATTCTTTGCATTGCTAAGTAAACTCCACTTAGACTGTGTGTGTCTCTTAGCTGCGCTCTCTCCTTTGAGAAGACAGAAGGAGTAACATGGTTCACTGGTAACAACTATAACTACACTCAGGGCCACAGGAGCCAGTAACCCTTCAGTAACAAACTGTAGACAGACTAACAAATCACGATGTGACCAGGGCACTATGGCAGGAATCAATCTCAGTGCCATTTCATGAACATGCAAAGGTTGCAGCCTTTGAGCACCATGACTAATCACGTCTGTTCAGTTTCCTTTGCTGACTGCTTACAAGCTAAAGAATCAAGTGAATACAGAATTTGCATATAGACCTGTATAATTAGAATGTTACAGCATAAGACATTTAAGTGTTGTACATATTTAGTTTTCCTATAACAGGGAGTACGTATCAGACTCTAGTCTGATGGTGTTGCCAGGCTTGAAGTCAGCCATGCTGCCTCAGGACCTCTCCTCCCTTCCAGCTCATGGGCGGGTGGTGCCCTTCTTTATTTTTGTCTTTCCAGAGATCCTTAGCATTTATGTCTCTGCTTTGCTCCATATCTTTAGTTTATTAAGTTAATTTTACAAAGAGCCATGATACCCACACATATATATACACAGAGAAAATACTTGTTTAAGGGAAAGCTAAGGAAGGATCACGGGACAGGCAGCAAGGCCCTTGAGCTTGTCTGTAATTTGACTCCTGTTACTAGAAATATTCATATCTTTCCAGTGAGGTTAAAAATATAGTATTCATTTGTGGTCAGTAGAATCTATTCAGTGCAGTCTCCGGGGAAGTCTTGAAAAACAAAACAAAACAAACCGCTGGTGTCCTTGGCCTTCAGCCCATGGAATTTCAAGGTCCTTGGTATTAAGCCAGCATTAGCTCTAGTAATCAAAAATATATTCATGCAATAGTTAGAATAATTATACATTATAATTATGTATAATAGCTCAATTATAAGCTTTAGTGATTAATAATGACCACAAATAAATGGGATTTAGGATGTTTTTCTTAATTTTATAATTTCCTTTGCTTGTGAAGAACGATATAACTTGCCATGGGTATTCCTGACATTGTGGTAGAGAAGGAATAAACCAAACTTTTATTATTTTGTGTTTTCTCAATGAACCAGAAATACAATAATATACATTCAGTGTCATGATTGGTAGAGCATCTCAATTACAATAAAGAACATTTTATA